>JARIHP010000105.1:0-141959 GCA_029282125.1 Mycena amicta | reverse complement strand
CTGCAGCTTTATTCTGCGCAGGAAAAGCAACGTGTCGCCCAAGTGCACCATGATGCCTTCGCATCCCTCGCCTCCCCCATCCGCCGACTGCCCCAGGAAGTCCTCCTCGAGATCTTCACCACTTATTCCCGCTGCTCAGACATGCCACCGACCAATAACGGGCGGAATGTCAAGGACATAATCCCTAAACCCCGATACAAGCCTCCTCTTCATATCCTGTCGGAGGTTTGCGCCCATTGGCACCGTATCATCCTCCACGCACCTGGGTTGTGGGCGTATAACACAATCGGCGGGGATCTCCCAGGACACTTCGTCCGACGCGCCTTGGAGCTTTCTGGAACCCTAGTCCCTCTCCACATCCAAGTGACACACTACAGGCCCGAGCTACTCGCCATCCTATGCAAATACAGAGAGCGTCTCCGCAGTCTGCGAGTCACCCATCTCCATTCACCGAGAGCTAGGCGAGAAATTGACTCGGCGTTACATGGACGTCTGCCCCTCCTGCGTTACCTGCGGCTGGCAGTGGGACCTTCCCCGCTCGGTACTGCCCAGTTATCCGAGAGCACCCTTGACTTTGTCGCCTCTGCGCCCCAGTTGCGGAGCCTCTCCGTCACAGGATCACTCCTCAGACTCGTCCCCCGCCAAATCCTCCTGCAGTTGGATCATTTGACCTGCAGCGTCGACTCGCAGGATGATATGATGTGCACGCCTCCCAGGCATTCATGGAAGCCCTCCCGCCGACAGTGCACTACCATCTCCTGCACTTACACCCCCCCCGGTTCCGCGCACTCGGAATAATCGGATACGTTCCATGAGCCGGTCAATCACGTCGCAAATCACGGAACTTTCCATCGGGTTTGGCGAATACACGGCCCAGGTTAGAAGTGCACGGATATCTGAGGGTATTTTCACGGCCGTACGTGACCTTGCCTATTCTCCGCAATTCTGGTGTTTCACAAGGCAAAGAATCTCCATCCATCTCGACATGTTATGCCCGGAGTGGAGCGCGTTTGTCAACTCCCGGTTCCGTGGCTTTCTGACAGATTTCCTCGCATTCGCCCTCCGCTCGTCGTTTTCCGAGCATCTCACCGGGGCTCGACCTAATCGACGTCTACATCTCGGCTGGGGATTTGCTGACGTGTTTGAAAACGTTACCGGCACTCGAAATGCTCTCTCTCGCCGACAACGAAGGCGTCGTTGACATACGCAGCGAGCCTGCCTGTCCGACCATTACCAATGCTCTCCTGGCAGGTTTATGCATTCCCCATGCGGACTCATAGCCCAGTCATCGTTCCCCTCCTCCGCATCCTGTGCATCCACTCTCTGCTCACCTTTGACGATGACGCTCTCGTGTCCTTCCTCACATCGCGCCGCAGCGAGGCGCGCAGGTGGAGATCAGTCACCGGCCAATCAACCAGCTCGCAGAATGTCATATCCGCGTTCTCCCGGGACACTGGCGCCCTGTCTCCGAGGTGTTACGCACGCAAGTCGCCGCTCTCAGGCTGGGGAGTACTAGTGATTCCGGACGGCGCTTCATCTTTTCCTGGACTGGACTGCACCCGAAATATTCCGCCTGAGCCACGTAGGATACCCCATCCGAGACGACCCCGGCTCAATCCACGTCCACGCGGCTGGGAGTGCCCGTCTGGCACAACTTTTATGACGATCCTGTGAGTGGTTATTCTCGTTGCGTTCCCCTGAGCCTGAGCCTGATTGCGGATATGTAGGACTCGATTACATGTGAATGATTGCTGTTCATGTTGCAATATGTGTACACGTACAAATCGGTATTCTTGCTGCTTCCTGTCGGCATCAGCGTATTCTAAACCGACGGTCTTCCTCCGTAATCTGCTGTTCAACGAGTTCAAACGTCAAGTCATATAAGATATATTTATTGTAAGTTGTTGGTACATTACTAGTATTGTCGAGCAACAAATTAGTGAGAGAACATTGGCTTGGAAACTCCCGACACTCGGAAGTAGCAAATATAGCGCGATGTGAACACCAAGGGAACATAGATTACTCAGACCCCGGCAAATCGTCCTAAGCACGTAGAATTTAAATCGAATCCTACATATCCTGCAATCAGCGGACAACTCAGGGAATCGAAAGAGCTGGCCACTCACAGCATCCTCATAAAAATGGTGCCAGATGGGCAGCGGCATGGATTCAATCTGAGGAGAATCGGATGCGGCATTGACATGCGCGGTATCAGCAGGCGGAATATTTCGGGGCAATCCCGTGCAGGAAAAAGATGAAGCGTCCTTCCTGATGACCGGCGGAGTTCCTCCCCACAGCAGCGATTTGCGTGCGGAACGCCGCAGAGGCGGGGCGCCAGTGTCCCGGGAGGAACGCGGATATGAACATTCTGCGAGCTGATTGACTGCGGGTGACTGGTCTGCCGCGGTGCGCGATGTGAGGAAGGACAAAAGAGCGTCATCGTCGAAGGTGAGCAGAGAGTGGATGTACAGGGTGCGGAGGAGGGGAACGATGACTGGGCTACGAGTCGCGGTCGCTGCTGGCGCGTGAAGAATGCATAAATCTGCCAGGAGAGCATTGGTAATGGTCGGATAGGCAGGCCCGTGTTCGTCAACGGGGCCTTTGTGGTCACCGAGAGCGAGCACTTCCAGTGCCGGTAACACATGTAGACACGTCAGTAAATCCCCAGCCAGAATGTAGACGTCGATCAAGTTGAGCGCTGTGAGATGCTCGGAGAACGACGAGCGGATGGCACAGGCGAGGAAATCGTCGGAAAGCCACGGAACTGGCATTGACGACGACGGCTGCGTAGATGGGGTGGGTAGGTAATATCCCGGCTGTCCATACGCCGCAATGGAAGGAGATTCTTTCGCCTTGCGAAACACCAGATTGCGGAGATTAGGAAAGGTCACTTTCGTGAAAATAGCCGTCAGGGTATTTTTTCACTTCTGCCCTGCCCTTGTATTCGCCGAACCCGATGGAAAGCTCTCTGATTTGGGATGTGATCGGCACCATTGCTACTATCCAAGCCTGTGGCAATGGGGAGGAGTAGTGCATCAGATGATAGTACACGGTCGGCGGGAGGGCCCCCATGAATGAATGGGAAGCCAGGACGTCAAATGGATTCTTCGAGTCGACGCTGCAGGTCAAATGATCCAACTGCAGGAGGACTTGGGGTGGGACGAGTTTGACGAGAGATCCTGTCACGGAGAGGCTCCGCAGCTGGGGCGCAGAGGCTACGAAGTCAAGGGAGGTTTCGGGGGAAGTAGGTGCCACTCCGGGAAGGGTGCGATGCGAGCCCCAGAGAATGCAGGAGGGGAAGACCCCCGCGAAGCGCCGAGTCAATTTCCCGCATAGTTTCCGGTGAATTTAGATGGGTGATTCGCAGACTGCCGAGACGCTCTGCGTATGTGCGCAGGATCGCGAGTAGCTCGGGCTTGTGGTATGCACGTGTCAGTTGGAGGTGGAGAGGGACTACGTTGCCAGGAAAGCTCCAAGGCGCGTCGGACAAAGTGCTCTTGTTCGCTCCAGCTGGCGCCGTCGATCCTAATATACGCCCACAACCCAGGTGCGTGGAGGATGATACGGTATCAATGGGCACAAACCTCCGAGAGGACATGGAGAGGAGGTTTGTACGGGGGTCCAGGGATTCCGTCCTTGACATTCCGCCTGTTATCGGGGGTGGCATGTCTGAGCAGCGCGAATAAATCGCGAAGATCTCGAGGAGGACTTCCTGGGGCAGCCGGCGGATGGGTGAGGCGAGGGTTGCGAAGACGGCATGGTGCACATGAACGACGCGTTGCTTTTCCTGTGCAGAATAAAGCAGCAGCGTTAAACGTGCCACCTCGTCGTCGCATTTGGACAGTTCGCAGCAGGATGCCGAGAGGGTTTCGCGGAACGATACGCCCATACCGGCGGGGATTGGGGAGTTGGTTCTCAGGAGTTGGTAGATGTAGCGGAGAGGAGGGAGCCCGGGCGCTTGCATGGTGAGACGTCGTCGTTCAGCAAGCTGTCATTATTCATGATTGGATCATAGTCCTGCAGATCAAACACGACCAAACAGCACGCTGTTATAGGGCGAATGGTATATCGATTTCGCGGTACTGTAACGCAAAACACCTGAAACACCTCAATATTCATCTATGTTCATACTGCAAGCAACAGTCATGCTGTGGCATTCACTGCCCGTGAATAAGACCTCGAAGGAGCCGCCTGCGTGTGCGTCTGCTCGAACCTCTCCGCATACAAACTCGTCCCATTCCTCCGCCGTGTAGTCCCTCGCTGGGATCTCCCAGTCCTCGCTCCGTGCAACCGACGCGAGCTCCCATGCGTCGCTTTGCTCGCCGAACGAGGCCTCAGTCCATTGTTCCCACTGCTCATCGTCGTGGATTGGCAGTGTGCGGGTGAGTTGCGGGTTTCGCTTGAAAGCGTCAGCAGGAACACATTGAGTGGAAGGGAGACACACCTTTCCGCCTCCTTGGACGCGCAATATCCATCAAGTTCACCTCAATCGTCGTCGGCCGCCGCTCTCCCCACTCGGGCCATAACCATTCTCCTCCCATGCACCGTCCTCCTGCACATCCCGCGCAGCATCTTCCTGCGCCCGGTATACCCCGCCATCGACACGACCGGGGCAGACGAACGAGTCGCCATTCCACTTGACGCCATCCAGCCTTCCAAAGTTCCGTCGCGTGGACTCGGGGAACTCTTGCTTGGCGCCGTCGGCGGTAGCGCGTGCTTTCGCTGCGGCGATGCTTGTGGGTAGGAGATGCCCTGAGAGCGGGCTTGGGCGCGGAATGCCTGGGAGTTTTGGGATTAATTTGAGACGGAGGATCGGGTGAGGAGGGAGACGCACCTTCCGCACAACACGGGGTGAGTGTACCGAAAGCTCTGAGCGCGTCATTTGTTGTATTGTTGTTGTTGCTGAGATGAAGATGGCAGACGGAAGGGAACGAAGTGTCCCTTATATATGCGGCTCGGTACAGGCCTGAGTCATCTTCGGAGAACAGTGCCAATGGATGAATCAGCAAGATGACTCGAAGTCGGGGCGGCGAGTCGGGCCACATCATCCAGCAGCGGTTCCGTGTGCCTTCTAGAACCTTCGAGGACAGCAGAGGGCGTCGGGAGAAGAGAAAGCACCCGCATCAATCATGATATTTGATCCGGACCTTGCTTGCGCTTGTTTGGCTGGGGCGACTTCCTCCTTGCTTTGATCCGAATCGTGCCAGCTGTCCCTTCATCGAGCGGGTCGGGGCCATATCGAGGCGCAGCCGAACGGCGGAGGAGCTCCGAGGAAGGGGGTACTGTACGTTCGTCGTTCATCGTTCGTCTTGTCCGCTGCTAATGTCTCCAAGACACAGATCCGAGTCGTGCCCATGCGCTCGCCAATGCAGTCAAGCGGCGGGAAGCAATGCTGGTCGGTGGTGTGTCCTGGTAACACCAGGAGCTCGAAGGATTCATGCTGGGGTGTACTGAGCACGACGCAGCGTCCGTGTCAGTGGGGGCGAGTTGGCGGTGCGTTTTTTCTTGTTCTCAGTTTACCTTCGTTTCAGTGGTTACAGGTCTAGTCTCCGTACTTCTTTCTCCGAATCCCTCATGATATCGGCGGGTACTTCAAGCTTTTTGGCCCTCGATATTCGCACTAGCAGTCATCGTCAATCCATCCCCGCCTCGAACGCGACTTCATCCGAGCCACCATCTTCGCGTATTCGTGTCACTCTGTCCGACCTCCCTCTCGAAGTACCGTTATCTGCGGCAGCAAGACCTGATACGCAAACTCAAGCCTTCTTACATTCACCAATCGAACCCCTACAACGTTGTTACGGGCGCCAGATAACCCTCCTACACCACATCGACTACTTTCCCGCCGCCCTGTCTTGAACTTGATCGTCTCATCGTACTGCCCGTTATCCCCTTCGCCGTCCTTCGACTTGATTGCGTCCCCCTCCCGCGTCGAGTTGACACGGAATGTCTCCAAGACTGTCGTGGAGGCACCATGCGGTATCGCCGGCGACGGTTTGCCCGTAAATCTCACGGAGCTGAAACTGCTTGGTCGTGGATCCAGACCACGCATGCCCCCGGGCGACGCGTAGAACAATGAGCAAAGGGGCGATTGACTACGACAACTCTCAGCACGGTTACGAGATTTGGAATTGCGAAGACCTGCCTGTGTCTGTCCCAGGAGTGGTAAGGCGAGGTTCTGCACAGGACTGTTGATGCCGTAGCTGATGAGGAATACCAGGCCATTAATGGAGTAGATCATTGCGCTTTCGACAAGCATTGCGGAGAGCGTCACATATGGTGTCGGTGTATTGCGACCCATCAAGCGTTGCAGCCGGTAACGCATGAAGAGCAACCGGCCCGCAATGAGCGTGGTGAGTATGACGGTCATGGATATCGATATCGACCAGTACGGTATCGCGAGGTTCACGCTGATCGTGGTCCAGAATGTATTTCCAGGTTGGCTGAGCTCGGCGATGAGGATGGCAGATAATACTACGGTGCATAAGCGTTCGCCTCTAGTTGGAAACCGGGCTCACCCATGGACGAGAGAAACGCCAGGACTGGAAGCGCGACAACATAGTAATTGCTCCCCCAAATCGTCCAAAATCTGTACACCTGGCCAGGGTGAGACGGCAGCAAGCGTGAGGGGGGAGGTGAAAGGCGCTCACCAGGAGCGCGTCTTGAAACCAGCTATTGACGATGTACACAGAGTTGCAGACGACAGCCGACCAGTTCGTGCTCTGCTCGACAAAGAACGCGTTCGGTCCGCCGGGGTAGTTGCGGTCATCGATGAAGGTCTTCTGGCCAAAGACGATATTGGTTGCATTGCCGATGTTGCCCAGGACGAAAAGGATGCAGACGAACAGCAGCAGTTCGCGGTTACGGCGGCCCTCTCGTCGAGCGCGAAGGGCTTGTACACACTCGACGAAGAGCGTCAAATGCACACCTTTGAACACGCCGATGAGTTGTATTCAAGTTTTGTCGTACAAGTCACTCACCGAAACCGACAGTGCCAAGGAACAGTCCCGCGAGAATGGAGCGCTCATTCCAGAGCTGGCTGGGGGTCTCGTCTGGACTAAAGGACATCGCGGGGGGATACAAAGCAGAGGACGAATAGGAGAGGTTTAAGTAAAGTATCCGCGCATGAACGCCGCGGTTGACTGATTGGTTCTGATATTCAGATCCCGTGGCTTTTTTTGTGGGCGAAGAGCTATATTGGTCCCCACCCCAATAGATCCAGATTTGGGGAGGGCGGAAAAAGAAGCTGAAGACGGTGTTTTCGGCGAGGCGCTCCAACTCCGGCTTGGACGCCGAAATCTTTCAGCCGCTTTGTCGGCCCTCCCGAAATCTTAGATGATTTGGTCTACCACCCATTTTAGGGCTTATGGTCTATGTCTGTTGTCGAAGGATCAAATTCAAGTTATTCAAGTGAGAGAAAGAGAGAAAAGGAGGGGAAAAAGAGGGAGATTTGAGCTCACCACTTGCACCTTTTGCCCGTTGTTTTTGGTGTGAAAATGTGCTCTGCAGCGTGTAAATCGCTCAAAAAGTGGCCGTCACGCTGGCGCTTGATCAAGCCGCATTTGGATTCAAGTCTATGTCCAAACGGGGGACCTTCCCCTTTGGACATGAGCGCTCAGCCAATGATAATTCAAGTTGGCTCGGAAGCCTCGGGCCCGACTGCTTCCGGACTCGGAGCAGCTGTCAGCCAAGCCTGGTTTTCTCCCACGTCGACGACCAGACGCAGCCAGCGCCCCCACCGCCGCCCTTCAGTCTGTAGCTCCAGAGACGTTACGCCAAACGGAAGCGGTGTCAGCTTGGCTGGCCTGCGCTCTTGGTGAACCAGACAGTCGGAACGGCGGCGGGTTGTCCTTCCAACTCGCACCCAACCGCCAACTCTCCATGCCCTTTGCTTTCTCCTTCTCTACCTCTACCTCCATCCCTACCATCTCCAAGGCACGGGCTAACGCTATCTAAACACCTCTATAATCCTATCGACTCGTATAATCCACGTCACACCCAGTGATAAACATACCCCAAATATGCACTCGATACACACTCTGGCTCACAGCGCTCCTCCGGCAGCCCACTCTCTGGCATCTGCCGCCGCCTCATCCTCATCCTCTCCCTCTCCCTCTCTCTCGACCCCGGCCACTTCTGAATCACCATCCCCAATCCGCCTGCAGGGCCTAGGCTTGTATTACTCGGAACGCCGCGTAATGCAGGCCACCGCTGCCAACGAAGACGTAACGGATGCCGCACGTGTCGTGGGCGATGGTAGCCTGCACGCACATTTGTACTGGTAAGTATTTCGTCCTTATTAATACCCTTCTCGTGCTCATTTTGTTTCAGTATTCACATTCCAAGTCATGTACACTACGAATAACAAGATTATGCAACAACTGTATGCTAAGTGCGCTTCAACGGCTTACGCACGCGCTGGTTCATGCCGGCCTTGTGTGCCGCATCACTGAGATGTGAGCAGAGCCTTCGTGCGCCACTGCCAGGGCATGTATTGGCGGACGAGCATCCTGCGAGCACGCAGAGACCACAACGCTTCTTCCCCTTCTCTGTGGTGATCTTCTTTTTGGGACGCGCGCTCTCTAGCGCGTTATATGTTCCCGAATTAGTGAGATGGATGGACAGCGTCGTCTGGTGGACGAAGTGTTGAGTCGGGCCATGCTGGGAGCTGAATGGTCCAATGGTTGACGAACTGGGGACGGTTGGTGGGGATGCTTGGCGGCGCGCGGGGATGATTGGAGTGAGGGAGACTTGTTGCTCGGTCTCAGCGATGCGTGCTGCGACTCGTTCGCTTCTGAGTGCCATAGGGTTGAACGATTCGAGGCTGACACCAACCGCAGCTACAGGCAGTCATATGAGCTACCAATACCAAGAGCAAGCTGAAACACACCGTCGTTGTGAAAGTCAACCTGGACGGGATCGAATTCAAGGGCAGGGAGGATAATTGCCGTCCGGTTAGAATCATTGAGGATGCGGTTGATAGGCTCCAGAGCCTCTGCATTCGATCCGAGATTGAGTGTTGCCCGCGACGCCTTCCATTGGAGGGATTTTTTGTGATGACGAAGTAGCTGCTCTGGCAGCTTGAAGTATATGCGTTCGTTGGCTTTTAGAATGCTGGCGGGTTGTGCGCGGACCTGGCGATTCCAAAAGACAGCAAAGGCAATATAGTTTGTGGCCTTGCAAACCTCGTCCGATGACGGATTTTGCGCCGCAGGTGTCCCAACGAACGACATGATACTCTTCTTGAAGAGCTCGAATTCGGGTCGCGTATGCACTGGGACAACTGCAACAGTTGTACGTTGGCGCATTTGAAGATATCGATAGAGATTTACGGGCTTGGTGGCAAAGCGAAGGAGGGCATTGGTGTATGTATCGTTGTCGTGTGCCAACGAAAGTATGTTCGGAGTGGGGATGATCGTAATCTCGGCTTCCTTTGCGACTTCAGGAGTAACTGGAATAATGCCGAAAGTCTCTGAGGTGGCAATTCGCGATGCGAGAAGTCGAGGTTCGGGAAAGGTGGTTTTTACGCCGACCTCAATGGCAGCCTCGACAATGTCATCGAGAAGCCACAGATCAAAGTGGTTTTCCCACCGCTTTCCTGTACGGTTATAATGACCGATCTATCTGAATGTGAGCGAGACAGAAATGATAACGGATGGTCCATACCCGGCAGTTTCGACGATTGAACCAGTCACCGAGGATTGCCTCTGTCAATCCAAGCGATGCATTCACTGATCCAAAAACCCGACGAATGATCATATGAACGCCTCCTTCAACCGAGTTGGTTCCTCGGAAAGTTCGAAAAAGAGGTAAACCATCGCGATCGAAACCAATACGTCGATACATCGACCGGCCATTCGGGTCAGACAAAAAACCCATGAAAGCAGTCTCCACAAGGATATTACCCTGGTGTCGGGCTGCTTTGGAAAAGAATTTTCCGCGCCCCGCCTTGCGATCTGCTGTGTCTTGAATGTCCTGGTAGCAGTTGATTAGTATCCGCAAGTCCCGTCCGAGCTTAGCGGGAGGCGGGATGTAGTGGCGGATTCGGCGAGCGAGCGCTGATTTCTTTGCTCGCTTAGCATACTCCCAACTGATCCCCTTCTTCTCGAGGACTTTCTTCACGCACTCCTCGTCACCCTTGTCTGGAATGAATATTGTTTCGCTGAGTTGATGTGCGAACTCTTTGTATGCACTGTGTTTTTTGGAGAGTAGGCGCAGCAGACGGTCCATGAAGTGATACGCGTCATCGAGTACACGGCTGGCAAGATTGGTTGCAGTGGCTGGTTGCTGAATCGTTTCACGTGCTTCTCGCAGAGTATTGAGAACATTCTGCTCGAGGTTTTCCGTTCTTGGTTCAGGATCGTCGTCATCCTGATGCGAATGAGAATACAAGCAGTTGAGCATTATGCACACATACATCAGAGTCTTCGTCTTCGTCTTCTACTGCAGAAAGATCTGCAAGACCGTCAATGGGAAGATTCTGCACCGGGTCCAATGGTAATGGTGCTGATAACTCTTCCATATTGACTGGGATCGAGACTGGGGCAGTGGTCCCAAAGGCCGGGTCGTCATCGTCGTCGGATGAATCTGGCGCTTCCGAGGCCCGTGAGCGGAGCGTTCGGGTCTGCACAACTGCATGCCCGCCGTGCTCATTCAACCATTGGAGTGTCTGGTGATGCTTCGCAATCGAGCGGCCCGGGAGGAGGATTTCGGTCAGCTTGATAACGGAGTACGCCTTGGTGACCTTGATACGCGACTGTACATCGTTCTGACCTGGAACAGTCCACCACCCATCATGCGCGGCAAGCTCTCCCAACGCGACGGCTTGTTGCTGCAGGACAAGCGTCACAAGTTGCCCCGGTTGCATTTCATCGTCACGGAGCTGTAGACCCACGGAGCCCTCGCCCATGAGTGCGACAACAATTTCCCACTCACACTCGATCTCTCTCGCCAACGCATTGACATCGTCCGGTGACACATCGGCGTCCCAGACAGTCCGAGTAATCTCGGGAAGTCGTCGCTTCAATACAACTCCAGAGAGCGTCGGGAGAGAACTTGTCGTGCTCTTTACTTTGCCCTTCAGTTTCGCAAGCTGACCCAGGTCGACAAACCCGCTCTTAGGCATCTCCAACGCCCAGTGCTGGGTAATCGATCGAATGGTATCTCGGACATGATATCCAAACTTGACGATTTTCGGACTTGTAAGAACGGACACCAAGCATGCGGGAAGATGCTGGGGAGACGTGACAAATGGAAGCTAAAACATGAGAGTGAGGGCTGGTTTACCGTACTCAAAAGAAAGTAAACGCACATGAAAGACATAATTCCCTTTTCGGGAGCGAATCTGGATACAGCGGAGGCCACGTTCGGTGCATTTTATGTCCAAAGCGAGCAAGAGTGGTTCTCCCGGGGAAAGTGACATCAGATCTTCGAGGATCTCGTTGCATGCCAGGTCGATGTGCCCGGCTGAACTGAAGTATTGTGTTGTGATCGTGGTTGCAACGGCAAAGGCGGGGAGCTGTCGAAAGCGGTCCGGAGAAATGTGCCGGACGTCTCGGGCCAGTGATGGGATATTCTTTTCAAACCAATTTCGCTCTGCTGAAGGAAGATGAGTTCATCCAATCGTTGAGATCCATATCTGAGCTTACCGCGCGGTTTGTCTGTGTACACTAGTTCTGTGGGCCGAAATCCATGGCGGACAAGCTCAGTTTGCATTCGTTGGTAATAGCCGCTGAGCGGCGCAAAGCTTTGCGTAGGTGTGAGTGTATATCCGCGGACTTCCTCGTGCTCATTGACGTTCGAGTATAGTGCTTCGTGAATGCGCTCGCCGCCAGATAAACGACCTTGGTGGTCCACAATCTACAGGTTTTCAGTTTATCAAAGTGCTATAATCTTTGAATCTAGCACTAACCTTGTATGTGTGATCACCCTTCAAAACGGTACCCGAGAGCGACGACATGATACGGTCAAGATAGATTCGATGCGCAGCAAACCAGCTGATGAACATGCTCTTCAAGTACTTGACGGATGGTGCAAACCCGCCATACTTGAAACGATCCCGGAACAGGGAGAAGGGAGGTATTTGTTCGGTTCCGTAGAACTTGAAGTGCTCCGCAGCGTGCAGGTACATCCCTTCTAGTCGGCTGTGTCGCAAACGCTTGAGCTCTTGAACCATTTTTGAGAACGGGCTCGCGCCGAAGCGGGGGGCGAAAGTTATCTTCATCATATCCATTTCATCGCTATCGAGCGCACCGCGATGGCTGATGCAAACTGAACGAAATGAGGGTAAGTTGGTGTTGGACTAAAGAATTGAATCTTACCTGGGAAGCGTGCCTGAACGTATCGCGGAAGCTGAGCCTGAATCCACGGATCTGTGCCTTGAAATGTCTTACCACACCCACGAGCATTAGCACGACGCTCTGGACACAGAAATCGATTGGTGAGGAGGAAATAGTCGGACCCCGCAGAGGTTCCGACTCGACGGGCAATGGGATCGCTGTTGTAACCTAAAAAACCAAGATCAGTGAAAAATAGACGAAGAACATTCGATAACATACCATGGCGATTCAGTGGTTGACCGCATTCACATTTGAAACGGTCTGGACGCCCAGGTAGACAGTCAGGCAACCAGACAAATATGGGGAGAAGGTAAAGAGCGTCGGGAGAGAAGCCAGAAGTCGCTGCGCGCTCAAGTGCAAATATGGGGTCCGTAGGACGGACCCAAAGCTGGCCGTCGCGATAGCATTGTGGTCGCCCATGTACTTCAACTTCCTTTTGAATCTGTGCTAACGAGGTTCGTAGCCACTGCTCATTGACTGAGTGCAGCGGCGCTTCAGCGTCTCGGGCTTCGTCCTCCACATCCTCCTCTTCCTGATCATCGTCCCCATGCTCCTCCTCATCTCCATCCGAGGCTTCCGGTGGGTTGTCGTTGATTGTTTCATCAAAGACACGCTCCGACACGTTGAAGCTAGGGTCGTCGAGAGCAAGCGCGTCAAATTCAGAATACAAGCGCTCAAGAGCGGTGTTGAGCGGGACGGTGTTGCTCTGAGTGGGTTGGGATTCGTTTGGGAGTGCTAGAGATAGCGATGTAAGTACAGCAATGCATTTGAGCGGGTTAGCACGCACTTTGGAATGGTGCAGGCACCGCATGTTGGGGAACTCGCGTTGACCACCAGTTCGCGAGTTCCTGCCCTCCTGTGGATTGATTACGCGATGGCTTTACAGCTACAGCCTCTTTTCTCATCGGCACTGTGCGTATGGTGGGCGCAGTGGCTGCGGCTTGCTTTGGTTTTTTTCGGGGACGGCCAGCTCCAGGGCGCGCGCCACCGTGTTTCTTCTTGGTGGTGGTCGGGAGAGACGACGGCGCGGGGCTCATTTCAGATAGGCTCGCGTTGGACAAAGGGACTGGAATAGCGCGCGATGAATTTGGAAGACATGATGTATCGGGCCGGTGACTACTGTGACTGATGTGGCTCATGTCCCAATCGGGCATAAGCCAACAACAGCCTTGGCACATAAGCCCATTTTAGGCTCCTCGCATCTTCTCCCACGGGAAGCACGACTGGCTCCGTGTTGTCAACAATACCCAATGGGAGGCAGCGGCGTCTCCGCGACGTGATGCAGGATGCCCTTTGCTGTTGCACTGCCCACAGGCAAATATAATCACCCTGCTGTGCGCTGCCACTCCCCACCATGTCCCTCCCAGCGTCTTTGAATATCACGGAAGGCGAGCTTGTGTTCGAGGTCCCCGCTGCCGGCAAACCATGCAAGACGTGGTACAAGATCATCGGCGACCTCAGTGACCCAGACTCCCGCCGCCCGCTCATTGCTCTCCACGGAGGTCCAGGCGTCAACCATGCCTACCTTCAGATCCTCTCGGATCTCACCGTCCGACACAACATCCCGCTTATCCTCTACGACCAAATTGGTACTGGCAACTCGACTCACCTCCCGGAGAAAATGGGGGACGTCGGTTTCTGGACGGAGCGGCTTTTCCTTGACGAACTCGACAATCTCATCGGCCATCTTGGCGTGAAGAACTCGTACGACATTCTTGGGCACTCGTGAGTTCCCGCCGTGTCGTTAATTATCGCTCAACATATTTTGATCGCAGTTGGGGTGGGATGCTCGGCGCACGCCACGCCTCTCTGCAGCCTCGCGGGCTCAAACGACTCGTTCTCGCGAGTACGCCTGCTGACATGGGGCTCTGGGTCAAGAGCCAAAACGAGTTGCGCACACAGCTTCCCCAGGACGTCCAGGATATTCTCGACAAGCACGAAAAAGAGGGGACCACGGAGAGCGAGGAATATGAGGGCGCGGTTGGCGTGTTCTATTCCCGCTTCTTGTGCCGACTCAACCCTCTACCGGAGCCCGTCGCGGAGGGGTTTGGTTGGATTAAAAAAGACCCCACAGTCTATCTGACCATGTGAGTTTCCGTTTCCGCCCAGTCAATTCCCGTTTTTGAGCAAGCGTTTAGGAATGGACCTTCCGAGTTTCATATCACTGGCCCGCTCAAAGATTGGACGATAGTTCCTGATGCGAAGAACATCAAGGTGCCGACCCTGCTCCTCAACGGCAGGTACGACGAAGCGCAGGATAGCGTAGTAGCACCGTTTTTCGCGCACATTCCACACGTCAAGTGGGTCACATTTGCCGAGTCGAGCCACATGATCCACTTCGAAGAGCGCGAAAGGTATATGGAGATTGTCGGCGAGTTCCTCGTTCAAATTTAGTACAAACAGATTGTGCAATCGACTGGTGCTCTCTCTCCCTTGAATAACTTCGCCGTGTTCATTTGGCATCGCATTTGCTCCCGAACCTGAAATGTTTCTGCCCCGGCGCGTTGAATTGAATGTTGCAGACGGTATCTCTCAGTTCCAACATCACCTTCTGTGAACGGTTGTTCCAACTTTGCTCCAACCCCCGGCAACCTAACATCCAGCGAATGAGCGGGCGACCCACCCGCGACCGGGCGGTGTGAGGCGGCGGGCTTTACGGCGTTATGGCTTTACGGCGTTTTTGAACATAGTAGCGGAAGATGATCTGCCGGTCTTGAACAGCTGATCCCCGGGCCGGTTGCATCGAGTTGAACATAGTGAAGAAGTTACTGTCCCGCTTCAACAGCTGATGGTCGTCGGCGCTTACACAGGAAGCTCCGGCATTCAAGTAAGTACTAGTCTCATGCGGCGAGCGGGAGATCTGGTCCTGTCCCGCTTCAACATAGTGAAGAAGTTACTGTCCCGCTTCAACAGCTGATGGTCGTCGGCGCTCACACAGGAAGACTGTTCGTGCACGGTCCTAGCTCCGGGATTCGAGGACAAGTCTCACACGGCGAGCGGGAGAAGATCTGGTCCTGTCCCGCTTCAATAGCTGACGGCCATGAGTGCCATTGAGTGGGTGTCCGACCTTGCCGGGGAAGTTACGGACCGAGATTGTTGGCTCACGGATAATCTCACTGGAAGCTCCAGCATCTCTCAGCAAGCGGAAGAAGATCTCGGCCTGTCCCGTTGGAGCAGCAGATGCGAGGTCGAAGTCTCGTATGTCCCCCTCGTACATGACCCGGTCAAAGAACCCTCGCTTAGGTCCGGCTTGCCTAATTAGGACGTGAATGAGTGTCCCGTACGTGTCGCGACGCGTCGACGCGTCAAAGCGCACAGTTTATACACAAACAATACATTTTTTTGCCACTTGCCTGCTCCCATTCCCCCTCACCGCTCTCGACCATGCCCAGCGGCGACAAGTCAGCCGCTATCGCGGCCGCCAAACCCAAAGTCGTTCGCACTGCCCCTGACGGCTTCAAGAAATGTACTGGCACCAATTGTCAACACAATATTCCTCTCAGCGACAAGAACAAGAAATGTCCGGAATGCCGCGAGACGAACAGGCTCGCCAAGGCGCGATCGCGAGCCAAGAAGAAGGCGGAGAAGGCGGAGAAGGCTGGGGAAGATGAGACTGGAGATGAGGGAGATGTCGAGCGCGAGGGATGCGACGAGCGTCCAAAGAAGAAGCCCAGAGTTGCTGCGGACTCAGATGCGGACTCAGATGCTTCGGACGTCGAGCCCGGCGCTGTTTACAAGGTGCGTCAGCTTGTCTTTTCATGTTCGGATACATAACCTATATCAGATATACGAGAGCCCCGAGAAATTATTCACGCACCTTCGCACTGTGATCAAAACCACCGACGACGTTCACTTTAAGGGCAGGTTTACGCTTCCAGTGGAGGATGGGGTGGACGAGAAGACTCGCGTGCAGCTCACGAATCGAGAAATCACCGCGGCGACTAACATACGATGGACGTAAGTAATGCACGCGAGGAGCGCGAAGTGTCAAGCTGAATTCATTACCCAGTGTTCACAACAACAAGGAGTTGAAGACTGGCCATTCGACGCGCTATTGGTGTTCGCAAGACGACGCGCGCAAGAAGCCCTCGAAGCCGTCAATGCGGCCTGGTGCGAAACCACGCGAGACGCCGGGAATGGATCGCTTCAAATGCGGGAGTCGCTTGACGATCTCGTGCCATCGCTCCGGCAAGCAAACGGGCGAGATACTCACCGTTTCGATAAATCTCCGCCATCAACTGCGCCACCTTGCCTACCGCGACCACTCCATGCCCGACGGCGCCGTCGCAATTGTCCGGGAGTTCGCGGAAAGCTCCCGCCCGTCTGATCTTGTGGAACGCGTACATGCGGTCTATCCCAGAGTGTCGAATGCCCAGATCTACAATGCCTGGCGGACCGTTGTTGAGCGGTTTTGGAAGCGGGACGATAATCAAATGATCTCCGCCAAGAAGTTGCTCCAGGAGTTCGACGGGGTGGTTGACGTGTTCTCGCCGCAGGGTGTTCCGGCAGATGTCGAGATTCTCTGCTGGGGTATGAAGCAAATTACACGGCGCTTGAGCGCCAGGGTGGTCGAGATTGCGATGGACGCTACATGTAGGTTAATCTTAAGAGAAATTGAGGCTCGAAACTCACCATCCACAGATAACACGAACGCAAAGCAGCTCGAGCTCTACGGGATCATGGCAGAGTTCGATAACGCAGGCTTTCCGTTGGCGTACTGTTTGCTGTCCACCACCGCGTCAATCAGTCGCCGTAAACGCGTAAAGGCGCTTACCGCGTTCACAACCTGCCTTCGAGACACCTATGACATTCATCCTGAGTTCACCCACGTTGACAAGGATATGGGCGAAATTTCGGCTTTGCAGGACGTCTGGAAGCCCAAGATCTCCATCTGCTGGTGGCATATCGACGACGCGGTAACGAAACGTCTGAAGAAGGCCAAACTGTCAACAACTCGTTACAAAGCAAAACGCGCGCACCAACAGTTCCCATTCATTGCTCTTGATTTTCTTCCTCGAGTTCGACACGACAAGGACGAGTACGAGGGTGGTAAACCTGACGACGAGTCAAGTGACGATGATCTTCCGGCAACGCAGAATCCGTCGAGGATCACCTTCACGCTGCCGGTGCCGCCGCCCCGCCGGGTGGATGCTAACGGAATCCCGCTTCTTCGCATCCCTCGCGCCGAGGACATGTACTTTGAAGACGATGATGTCGAAGCGGATGACGAGGAGGCGAGCGACGCAGATGATGATACCACGGCAGCAGCGGGTCAGAAGCGGAAGCGGAAAGCAAAGGCAGCCGAGCGCCGCTTCTGTCCGGAGGAGCTGCAGGCCCATATCGTCTCGATGATGCAGCAACACGCTTTTCTCACCCGCTCATTCCGGCGTTCTCGCATCCCAGTCCTGAAGGTATCCGATACTGGGCGGTCGAGCAGATCTACAAATTCTGTCATGAAAATGACCTCCCGGAGGTGTGGGCATACCTTTGGGAGAATTGGTATCGCCTGGGTCGCTGGGAGCTCTGGGCTCGTTCGGCGCATCCGACGATTCCGCGTCTACGAACCACAATGATCTGCGAGAGCCAGTAAGTTTCCGTCCTCAGCAGTAATTTAACACGTACTGATTCGATTGGCAGTTGGCGGCACATCAAGGAGGACTACTTGTATCAGTTCCATTCCCCGCGGCTGGACCTGCTTGTTTGGGTACTCGTCACCAAGCTTTGCCCCAAATATTACCAGAAACTCGACGACTTGATCACGACAACGGGTCGCATGCGTCTGGCTGACCTTCCGTCTTGGCGGCAGTCCTTCAAGCACGATTGGCGAGCGTTGGAAACGCGCGATATCTCGCTGCGCGTGACTGACGTGTATCGTCCCGACGTCAAGAAGTGGGTTTGCAGCTGTCCTGCTTATCGGATCAGTCGCTTCCTCATATGCAAACATCTCGTACAAGCGGTTAAGCACGTACCCACCCAGTTCTTCCGACAGGTGCAGCGCAACCGCACAACACCGTTCTGGGAGCACCCGACTCTGGTTCCTCTAGACGGAGCTGCTCCATCTGACACCGGGGATTCGGACTCAGATAACGAGTTGCCAGGGCGCCGTGACGACGAGTCGACACCGCGAGACTTGGCGGTGCCGGATGACGAGGATGATGATGACGAGCTTGAGGAGGAATGGGTGCGGGGGACAGTGACATACGAAGACCAGATGCGCCGGAAGATCGAGAAGCTGAAGCGTTTCACGGCGGGTCTTGAATATCAGCTCCAGTTCCGAGACCAACGGATGCTGGATACCTTGAATAAGAAGGATGGTGGGTTTATGCGCGTGGTGGACGCCTGTCTCAACAAGGAGGACCGCGCCAATAACAACAATCGTCAGGCGCCGAGGACGTGGGAGAATGCCGATGCCATGTTTTATCGTCCAATCCCTCGAGTAGCTGATAGGAACACTTAGATAGATTGGTCTTTGAATTCCCAGAAGTATACGACGTATTGACGCGAGCGCGACTTGTGCGAGACCGGAAAGGAAGTGGAAAGGAGCGGGCGCCGGTGACCATCAGTCACATCGGTCATTCGGCCTCGGTCATTCGGGCGCTCGGGCACTCGGCCATGACCCAACCATGACCACCATGACCACCTCAAAGCACCTCAAAGCACTGCCCAAGCGCGGTCATGTAGGAGGGAGGCCAAAGGGATTTGCGAGGTCGCACTCGTACGGATCGAAGGGTTGCCTATTGAATATTCAAGTTCCAGAACGGCTTACATGACACCAAGTACTTCTGTCAATCCTTTTCGCGCCGAGAAACTTTGAATAGGGCGCCCAATACAGTACCGGGATCCTTACGGATACCGCTATGCATATGCTGGTTGGTGATGTATTGCTCCAAGTTACCGATGCCACGAGCAGTCTGCTGAGCACTCGCAAAATCAACATACCTGCACAATATTGTAATGTTAGTATCCTTCAAATTCTGGTCATGCCACGCACATATCGTCGAAGTATCTGCGTGCGCGGGGGATTAGGTCTCAATAATACAGTTCAGCGATCGGCGTACGTCGCAGAAGTCACTTTAACCGTGTTCTTGGCAAGCTGTTCGGTGTCATACAGCGGTGGCCAGCCCGTATACTCCGCCAGCATGTGTGCCACCCCTTTCAACGGCCGAAGGTTGGCGTACTCGTCGAGCATCTCGGGGAACACCTGATGTTCATTAGCATTGCCATTGTGAGCCCAGGTACACACCATCTCGCCCGGAAAATACACCGGCGCATCGGGCGTGACTTTAGCTTCCTCCCATAGGAACTGTGGGTACCGACTGAGAACCTCACTGCATGCCCAGTTTGCTGCGCGTCTGAGCCGTAATGGAGTTTAGTGAACAATAAGGAGGCCACTGCTCACCCTTGACAATAGATAACCTCGTGCAGAATAGCATAAAACGGATTACTGTCGCACTCCTGTTTGGTTTCAATTTTATGAAGGAGCCGATAAGAAAGTTTGTTGAATAGCTCGAGATCATTTGCCGCTCGCAAGTTAAGCTCTGAGCTCAGAGGTTAACAACGACCGATCATCGATCATCTCAAACACACTGGCACTCACGATGAACACGATCAATACCGCCTGGCAGAAATGAGTGGAAGAGGCATCGAGGTGAAATGAGCGTCACCGTGCATGCCAAAGTCAATTCCCAGCTGCAGCCAGCGGCTGGGACTCAGTAGACCTCCATTGGGAAGGCGGACCTTGTTGGAGTCTAGATAGTTCAGGATCTGACGAACCTTAGAGAGCACCATCGTTAGGGCGGACAAGGTGGGAGAGCGACACCACATACCCTCTGAATATCGCGGGGATATTTCTCGTAGAAGACTTTGTTTCGCTCGAGGACGTGATCTATGAATTTCTTGAGTAGAACAACAATGTGTAGATGCTCGAAACAGACCCATGAGAGTTTCAAACACAGAGGCAGGGGCGTCAACGAGTGGCGTAAGCCCTGCGGTCAAGAAAACCTCTTTCAGGCCCATCGGGAAAAAGGAAAGGTATGTGAGAGCGCAGAAGCCGCCGAAACTCTGCCCCAGGATCGTCCACTTGCGGTCCTCGGGATTCTGCTTGTGGCCCAGCAGAATATCCCGAATGGCTTCACAATCGCGCACTGCGCCCGTGAGAATGGACTTGTTTCTGACTCGGAATGAAAGCACCCACCGATATTATCCGCACGAAAATGCTTCAGATATTCGAATAGATCGGCGTCTGTCTTACCCTCCACGAGCTCCGCCGAGAATGGCGTGCTGAGACCCGTTCCTCTGGGATCCAACCAAAGCGTCTGATTCAACCATGAGCTGCGAAACAATCGCTTGAGGAAAGCCACACCTGATATCCCGCCTCATGGATCTGAGACATGATTAAAACAATTGCGTGGAGAGTAACCGAAAGACTTCACAGGCATTCCGATTTGCAGACTGCTCTCCAAATCACATTCAAATCCCGGGCCGCCTACAGCAAGGGACGTGAGTATAAGGAGGGTCGTTGCGGAAACGTTCATGCCTTGAAGATAGAGGACTGGTTGAAAGAAAGCCTGAGAGTGAGCGAACAAGCTAGCCTGCGCCGTAGCGAAGCTCACGGAAAGGCAGTTGGCTCTGCTCTTCGTCGGTCCGCGCCTTCTGGGTCGGTATCAGGTTCCTCGCGAAGATCCTGAGCGTTGTCCCGCTGGGCTTGGTGTAGTCGAGCGGCAGTGTGAAGAAGCGCTCGACAACTTTCACGGAACCTGTGTCCTTCCGTCAGCACAATGTGAGCTGAAGAGTAGAGCTGCCGGTGGGACCTGCGAGGGTGTACGACTCTGGGGTGGTCATCGTAGTGCCGTAGGTACGATGCACAGCCGAGAAGCCTGAGCATCACGGAAACAGCGAACGTCTTATCACCGGCATCAAGTGATCTTCTTGACGCGACGTTTATAGAGAGACCGATAATGCAGCACGGGAGTTGACGTTAACTCACACTGCGCCTCCATGTTGCCCGTCAAGCTCCTCCTCCGTGTCGCCTTGGGGGTCTTGACATTGCTAAATTCTTCTTCTCTGAATAGTATCGCATGTGACAGGCCTCTAATTGACAGTCACGCGCTTCTTTCTCCCATGTTACGTGCTTCTTTCTCTCATACACGTCAAATCCGTCCTCGCTTCCCACCACGACGAGCTCACATTCGAGTCTATTGAGCAGCCCACACGCGACCCGCCACCAAGAGGTGCAGACACCCTGCGAGCTCAACGCTCTTGGCTGGCGATGACGTAGACACGTGAGAGTCGGTGAGACCACCGGGCCTCGGGCATCGGGCATTCTGACACAAGCTTTGCCTCGGCGAGTCGCTATATCCAGGCTTTGGGCTTGCTTATCGCCGCCCTCACTCCCTTTGTGTCTTTCCTCTCACCCTTATTGACTCTGCCCACGTTGCCCGCCCAATTCCCTGCCATCGAGTCCCTCACCTCAACCTTACGCAAGCGAAGCAAGCCCTGCAAGCCCAAGCCCAACGAGTGCTCGCATCAAGCCCAAGTTCGTCAAGACTCAAGAGCTTCAAGCTCCAACCCATTCGCAAAGCTTGCCCAGTTAGCAACTCTCTCTAATCCTTCGCGACGAACAAGCCATTACAACGCCCATGGACTAGCACGTGTGGGACAGGGACGGCGAGAGCGTGAGCGGCGGGTGAACTCGAGATGTGGAGCGGAGACGCCGGCGTGCAGGGATAAATCGGTGTGTTGGTCGCTCCCGTTCCGTTGCCACAACTCATGGGAATGATTCTCAGTTTAAATCCATGCCATTCGAGGACCAGAGGACAACAGCGACGGTTACGGGCGCCGCAGACTAGCGCAGACTCGGAGCGGCCTGGGGGCAGAGAATCCAAACCCGAGGTGCGTGCTCAAAGATGCCAACCCGGCCCTCCGTTCAACGTCGCTCAGTGATCATGATGCCCTCAAACGTTCAAAGTCGTGAATACCGACTCGGAATCTCGAGCTCCGGTGCCTAATCCGGTGCGGTAAGCTCCTGCAGACTCGAGGTGCGGTTCTCAGCAAGAACAGTGTAAACGGGCCGCGACCATCCGCTCAAACTGGATGGACAATGCGAAGGACGGACGGCCGGGAAGCGAGATGGCTGGCAGATGTGCCGTTGCGGTCAACGTAGGTATGTGGCCTCGCTCATAGCTTTCTCTTCGCGGTATCGTGCGCATGTATACTCAAACGAACGCTTCAGTGGTTCTCACATGATACACGGCAATCCATCGCCCAGACCTCCGACATAATCTTCCTCACCGACACTATCTTTTCTCATCGAGCACAATGCGCAGGATTTAAGACTCGAATACCTCATCGGAAATGTGTGTTTACTCCTTTCCTTCCTGGACTTGATTCAGACTGGGATTGTAGACCTAGGTATCATCGACGACTCGACTCGCATTTGATCTACCCCATCGTATCCGTTCGTGCTTAATTGGTACATCGTTGATAAAGCCGTGTTCGAGGCTCCTCACCCCACAGCGCAAGCCTGGGTCCATCTGAAAGGTCAAGAGGGAGGGCACAGAAGCGCGAGAGGGTGGAGACGTGTATAGTTTTGTGCAGGGCAACCTACTTCCCCCCACTGACACGATTTTTTCGCAGCATACAATCGTGTATATCCATAGAATCCAGCTCGCTTCAACCCTTAACTCAGTTCCTCGCACCAATGTCCAGCCTCGACTCTCTATCTCGATGCTACATCCTACCCGCCGCCAAAAACGCTGAACAGACGACGCGACGAGGATATATACCCGACAGCTCAAACGATGTCTGACATTACCAAGCCGCCAACCATCTGCATCGAGTTGGGCGTGCACACCCAGTGAACCTCAAATGCGTGGACTACAGGTAGGAATGGAATCAGTGGTGATGCGTATAAGACTACAAGCAGAAATTCACTAACGAAAGATAGACTTGACTTGGACAAGCCCGCGCAGGACAGTTACCATCATGAGAAATGAGAATGAAGCCGCAGAGGGAATACGTCTAACCCATGAATGACTCAGTGACAGTAAAATTTGGAACTCTGGGAATCTGGCACTGGCTCAAATAGAAACCAACGGGAGACGGAGCAATAAATTTGAAGAAACATGAACCCCACCCTAGGGCGGAGCGGAGCGCAGCCCTCCCTTGTCTCTGTAACACAATATGGTCGCTCTGCAGGTTTCGAGGTCAGTGTCCCGTGCAACTGTCGAGACACATCAGGATTCATAATGAACGGTAGCGTACCTAAGCGACGAACAGCAACCAAACCCAACACGAGTCCCTACCAAGCTCCAGAGCGCCGCTCTCAAGGTCCAAGCTACCGAACGTTATGGCCTTGACGCAGAAGGCGACTGGGAGTCGCTCATGCCCTCTGGTCACGGATTCATTCGCCTCGGGGAGGGTGGGCAGCCATTCGAGCCAGCGATCTATCACCAGCTCCACTGCCTCAGCGTCCTTCGCCGTCGCTTCATCTCTTCCGACGACGGAACCACATCGCAGAACAAAACAGCGTGGCACGTACATCACTGCATGAACTATTTGCGGCAGGCAATTCTGTGCAATGCTGACACGACCCTTGAGCCCTCGTATCTATTTCACCTCGATGGGCGAAATGGGACCGTTCCCGCGGCTTCGGGAATGGATGTCGTACACGAATGCCAAGATTGGACCCAGCTGCGGCAGTTCGTGGAGGAGAATCAGAAGCGTTTTCGCGGAGTGCCGTTCGCGGTTAATTGAGTATTGATTATCAGCCTGTGCGGAAAATATATGGGTGATCCGATGCCTGAAAATTGGACCTAGCTGCCGCAGTTCGTGGAAGAGAATCAGAAGTGTTTTCGCAGAGTACCCGTTTAATCTAGTATTGATTTGTCAGCCAGTGCGGAAATATATGAGTGTTCGGAGAGTGAGAAGGAATAGTATACTTGTAATGCCCCCTACCACCGCAGCGTACGCGCCGCTCAAGAGCTCGGAAGACGAGAATGACGACGTCGAACAACTCACACTACGCTCACGCATCTCCGAGAATGTAGTGCTCATCATACTGCTTCTCAATATCTTCATGGTCGCCATTTGCTTGTACTTGGACAAGGCAGAAAGCTGCGCTCCGCGCAGCCCCAGGCGGCAGGGCCATGGTAAATTTGAAGCTGGCTTGGGAATTGGGATCACGATAGGCATTGGTAAGTACTCTACAATTACACCAAGAGTTCCGTGAACGTCACATTAGTCGTCGTTCTTTCGCCAGGAGGCAGACGAATTCGAGCATGGGACCGATGACGAATGCGAGAGAGTGCAGTGTAAAGCTGGCCATGCGAGAAGACCGGGCGTGTAAGCTCAACACCTAACCGATTAATCGTCAATCCCTGGCAGCTGTTAAAGGTCGTTGCGTATGCTGGGGCGAGGGGGAACTGTTTTCGTAACAGGGTGTGGCCAGAAAGCAGTTTTGCCTCGAAAGAAATGCGCGGAATGAGGAGCTCTTCGTCGTCTCCCTGTGCGAGTCCGGAGGCAAGAGCACGGAGGATGCGTACGGTGATCAGTCGATGCCCCAAATTAGTTACCATGACACGCGTATTCTTGACTAACCCGCAGTCGATGGAGAAATTTCGCAGCAAACGGAAGATCGCGTTAGTTTTAATGGTGAGTGAATGGCGAGGAAGGCCCGGTGGGGTGTTCTTTGCAACGTAGTCCAAGGCAGCAGCTGGCGGGAGTACACCCAGATCTTCGCCCTCTTGGAAGGAGTCCGCAGAGAGATACGTGCTCGTCATTCCGTCGATCTGGCGGAGCACGGCATCATTGTAGGCGTCGACCTGAATATTTGTGGGAGCCAGAATAGCGCGACCAAGGCAAGCCATTGGATCTGATAAGACGTCGGATGGATAGACGAATGCCAATAAATCGGCGGCACTGTCCACTTTGTCCAGCATGTGAAGGGAGACGTCCGGTCCGGCTCCATCCCCGATTGCGTCAACGAAATCGACAAACTCCCGATCTTCTGCGTTACGGATTGGCTCGGTGAGGCGCAGGATCTCAAATTCTGGCCAGAGCGGACAGGACTTGATAGATGCATCGACAATTTGTGCGCGCGAACCGGCCCGAATGACCGGCCCGGTCTGGCGAAAGTCACCCAGTAGCACGAAAACTTTCCCACCGAAATTCGAATTGTTCCCCATTACTTCGCGCAGGAGGGTCTCGACACATGCTAGAACAGCACGATTTGCAGATGGTGCCTCATCCCATATGATCAATCGAGCGGCGCGAATTAATTCAGCGCGCGAGCTGTCCAGGCGAATAGTAGACTTGAGCAATTCATTATGGTCGTTAACGGGTACCTATTCAAGTGATGATGAGGGCAAGTTATCATGATTCAAGTTGATGCAGACCTTGAATGTTGCATGTGTTGTTCGTCCTCCCGGATACAGCTGTGCAGCGAATGCAGATGTCGCGGTTGCAATCACGATCTGGCCATCGGATCGTAGCTTGTCGCAAAGCGCGGTGATCATGGCGGTTTTACCCCGTCCAGCCTTCCCATCGACGAAAACGCATAACGGCTGATTGGATATTACTGCGGAAAGGATACGCGTGTAAGCGCTGCGCTGTTCGGGGTTGAAAATCGCGATCATGTTATCAGCGCGTGTCTCCAGCTCGTCTGCGATTGAGCCCCAGCGCTCGAGCTCATGCATAACCTCTGCGGTGTGTATAGTCGGCTCTGGAAGACCATAATCGGCAAGGTGCTTCCCGTATTCTTCCAGTAGAGAGCTCAGGTCGTCAAGAGCCAGGTTGATGCCAATATCGGGCACGTCGCCGAGCTGGAGCGTAAAATCGCGGGAGAAGTCAAGGTGAAATGTTTCCCATAGCGTCGCCGGTGATGGTACACAGTCGTTCGTGAGCAAGTGAACGAATAGGACCCGCAATTGGCGCGGGGTCCGAAGGGATTGGATGCCTTCGAGAACCGCGTACATCGACTCGTTTGTGTCCGCAAAGAGGCCAAGGGCATTCGCTGCATTCTGGTAGGAATCATGGATTACATTGCCCACGGTTCGAGCATCGACGAAGGAGCGGCATGGGCGTGTTTGAAGGATCGTGCGGAGGTAAAACAGTTCTCCTTGCGACGGACGGATGGAATGAAGGCGTGAGAGGTGTGTACGCTGGGAGTTGCGCAACACAACATGCTGGCATGGCGATCCACAGCTATTCGGCAGCTCCAGGAAGTACTCGGGCCGCCCAACGTCGGCGATGTCATATTTCGTGAGGCGAAAGAGGGTGAAATACTGCGCGTATGTGAGATGCTCGAAGTCCCGCAGGGTGTCATTGACGGTGAACGTCCTGATCGGCTGGAGAAAGTAGTGATTGAGCGTGGATAAAACACTCGCAGACGTGCGAGCATATTGATGGTGTGTATTTGACTCGGGCAGATGGATTGCCAGTGCGGTTACGGCGGGTTCCTTCTTCGACACGTTGAAGCCCATGATGCGCCAAGCAGCTTCTCCAGCGGACAGGTAACGCGCATCCCAGAAGTCTTTGATTTCATCGATCGGGGTGGCGTCTGGAGCCGAAATTCGGTACTGCGTCGAGCAGCCGGCTGAAAGATCGTCAGTCTCAAATTTCTTGCTCAATAAAGTATGTACTGACGCTTATGAATGTACTTGAAAATGTATTGAAACATATGTGAGGTGTTTGCTGCCTCGAAATTAATGTGGCAACGGAATTGTCGGAGTAGCGCGAGGCAATGCGGGACAACCATCTCGTCGCCGACTCGCCGGCGGCGATAATGAACGCGACCCTCTGTGTCGATTGTTGTTTTCCGTTGAAGTGCAAAGGGGTAGTGGAATCGACATGTTCGGGATCCATCGTGCTCGCGTTGGCAGTATTTCGATGGTGCTGCATTTGTAGGTGGGTGAGAGTGCATCATGTAGCGACGCACTAAGCGAGCATCGTCCTCGTCATCGGGAAGCTCTGCTGAGATAATGGAGTCGATGTCGTCGGGCTCGATGCATGGCTTGGGATATTTGATGAGGATATGGGCATGCGGCAATCCTGCGCGTTTTTGAAACTCGATACAATGGATGCAGTAGACCGGTCGCCCAACGTGTGGAAACATCGTCTTCAGTGTTTGTAAGAGAAGTGATAGTTTACGCTTGAAAACCCGAACAACAACGACGGGGATGTCTGCGTAGGTTTGGCCAGGGCGAAGCTGGGATTTGATTTCCGGCCAGTTAGGGTCGCACGTCATGGTAATGAAGAACGAAGGATTCCCCAGAGCAGCCGCAACTGCGAGTGAATCGGAAACCTGTTCAGATGCCCACCGGCGGGAACCGAGGAAGGACGACGGTAGATAGATGTTCTCGGAAGGCTCGACAGCGTCCACCGAGCCCATGAGTGCGGCGTCGTTCTGTCGCAGCCGCTGCTGATTGACGCGAATATACGTCAGGCGAGACTCCAAGTCGCGGCTAAACATGTCGACCATGTATTCGTTTGCCAGACGACCAAAGACCTGGAATCGTGGTTCACGCAATAATCGCGCCCGGTAGTGCCACATTTGAGTCGTCGGAATGTCTGCGTCTGGATTGGGATCATCCATCGAGCGATTTTCCGTCAGACCCCACCCGAGAGTTCCATGTGGGAAGAGGAGCGGATAAGAGAGTGGCTCCCAGAAACGGCTGAGTGTGGATATCAACTGATTTGTGCCGTCAGCGCTAACAACAATCAGCCTGCGCGCCTTGATTTCGGATTGAGTGGTGTTCGAATACGACATAACCGCTGCAATTTCCGCGGACCCCTTGTCCTCGAGGATGAGCTCTGCAGATGGCATGCCCTGAGTGCGCATTTGGCCGAGAAAGCGAAGGCTGGACGCAAATGTGTTAACGCGAAGGAGCGCCGCGTGGAAGGCGGTGATCCAGTTGTTCGGCACAGTGGCAAACCACGGCGAGTCCGCGTGTGGGGCAGCGTTGTCCTCAAACCCATCATACAGAAGCCAACGCACAGCAGAGTTTGCATGGGAGGGACGAACACGATGGTAGACCCGCCCGCTGATCGCCATAAAGCCCGGAGGTCCAGCGGATACAGTTGGAAACGGGTGAGTCGTTTCGAGGGACGCAAATGACATGATAAGATTCAATCGACGGGAAAGCTGAGAGATATTGCGGTCGTTAATGAAAGCAGCGAACTCCGCGGGCAGCGGCGGAAGGTGCTTGACATCGTGAAATCTGCTTCCGTTTGGGCCGCAACAGAAGCCCGATCTTTCGCCAGTGAGCAGGAGGATTCCGCACGTGGGGCATTTGTGTCGACTGCCACCGCGGATAGCGCCCCACGCAAGTCGTGGTTCTGAGATCCCGCCAATTTCCCATACCGGCGGGTTGCGAGGCATCTTGGAGCTTATTGTGTCAGCTGGACGCCATGAAGGAACGGAACGCACTGTAAATCGCGCGAAGCAGTGTGAGTGGAGGTGGAGAGGTGTGAAAGGCAGTGGCTCACCCGGCCCGGCGGATCAAAAGCTGAAACGACACACCGGGCCGTGTCCGGCGCTCTTTCAGCGATATGGGAAATGGGAGCTGGGGAGGACGGAATCTTCAAGTTCAAGGTTATACAACTACAATGAGCATCTTGTAAGTTCTCGTCAACCGATGCTGCTGCGAGCAAGTGCGGGGCAAGCGTCCAAGCGAGCGGGGAAGACTGATTAGCGCGCAGACCAAGACCTTGGACCTGGGTCGCGCTAGCGGAGTTTGTCGGTGATGGAAGCGGCAGCTGCCGCCTCGTGTCGCACTGGTGTCGACTCAGCTAGCGCAGTCGTGCCAGCGCTGGCACACAAAAGCAGCAGTCCATGGTGGAGCATGCGACCGTGATGATGAGGGTGCGGAAGAGGGCAGACGTGGCTGCAGATGTCGACAGCGTGAGAGACGTGTCAGTCTAAGCCGAGCGAAGATTCGAATCGATTGCGGAGCAAGATAAGCTCGAGATCGCGAGACATGGTTAATATGGGAGAATGTGCAGCTCGTACCGGACAGCGAGTGGAACAGCGGGGATGTGTCGGGCTTGCCGTTTCCGGATCCTTTCGTCGGCCTGCCTAGGATCCAACGCGGTGAGTTCGACGAAACCAAGATCGACAACTACTGACTCCAAGCGCTAGGGTGACGCCATTTGAGATGGTTGTAAGAGGGAAGGACGAGTCGATGAAAGTGTTGAAGGCAAGATAAGTGGGCAGCGGAGTGTATATTGTGAATCGCGCCGGTATCTTCTTCGAGCTTTGAGAATGCAAGCAATAACACCGGTGGCAAACTTGAAGGCTGTTCACCGCTTGCTCACTGGCACGCGGGCTGAGAGACTCGCGTTGAGGACCAATCGTGAGGCCAGAGCGAGACATTGATTCTAGACTGGTATCGGGAGAGTTTCGCCGCAGAGCGCCTGGATGTGGTGCTGTGGTGGCGGATTGCGAGGGATGACTAACGCGTCGCTGATGTGACAAAATGACAGTCGCGGCCCCGTGATTTCTGTCAGGGCCTAATATAGTGAGAGGATTCGGTGCGACGTAGGTGCCGAGTACGCGTTTATCAGCTGTCAAGAAGAGTGGACACAAGATAGATCCATCGCGCTGGGACACGGGATTTTGGAAGCCAACTCCCTGTTCTTTTGGTTGGATTTAGAGATAATTTAGGCGGAAATTGACAGTGTATGTACAAAGGACAGTCAACATGGGACGTAGGTGCTTCAGTGGCTATTCACTGACGCATGTTTGCCTCTACAAAGCGCCGCACTTGCACCCAGTCCTTGCAGACATGCACTACATCTTCCCCTGATGCACTTGCCAGCAGCTTTCCGCTCGCAATCCGCGTGATGTTCGTCGGCTCCAGGGTCATGTCCGCTTTGCAGAGCAGAAGCTGACGGAGATAGTTGAAGCAGTGGTTCGTGTGACTCTTTAGCTGAGGCGAAGGGTTTTGGTGGCCGTGGAGAAGCGCGAGGCGGATGCTTTCCAGACAATGAAGCTGGTGGTACATGGACACGGCGAACGGCTCGCGCTGCATGCCGAGGCGCACCCACCCATGTCCATATGGAATCAGGGAGGCCCACTCCTCGTTGGCATCGAGGGCGTAAAACTCCGTCGACATGAACGTCATGGCCGCGGGCGACACCCTTAGCGGCAGGGAGGGGATGTACGTTTCATTCGGCGCTTGGAAGAATCTCAACAACTGTAGATTCACTTTCGTTGGGACGGATACCTTGTGGACGATGCAACGAGGCTTGGGTCGATGGAGCGGAGAGCTTCAGAGCCAGATGAGTCGCACAGAGAATTGAGAGGAGGAATAAAGCAATGTGCTCCAACAGGCGATCTGGGGACACTTTCTCGCGACGATGAAGGGACATTGAGCAACTGGGGTGTGAGTGGGGGTGAGTGGGACGATTGGATGTGTGCTTGGTTGGCATGATCAAGACCGAGTGGGCTAAAATAAAGCGTGGCTGCGAATCTTCCCTCGTCCCGCGATAAACATCGGACACCCCGTTTCTTATCTTGTCCTGCGATATAAATACCTGACACCCTCGTCCCGAGATATAAGTTCCGGACCGGGTTTTCAACACGGCCGCGCATCACTTGTTCAATCGGAACCTGACCAGATCTTCTGCCGTTCGAGGTGTTCAACAGAATCAGAACCTGGAATACGCGCATTGCCAAAGCCTCCCTGGCGGAGATTGCGTGACTGAAGCCGAAGCGAACAATTCCATTCCATCGGAGTTTTCAAACCATTACATTCGGGGAGATAAAAGCCTGGCACTGGCGCTGCGATGTTCACCCCAAACATGCAGCTCACCTCCACGTTTTTTGGGCTTGCACGCCTCCTCATCGTCGTCACCGGCGCTGCCATCGTGCAAGGTTCTACGATTCGCATTCAGGCTGGTGCGGCTTCTCCCTCTGTCCCAAACTATTACCTGACATCATGGGTAACGCAGGCGACAGTCTGGTCCAGCGCGACGATGCGGGTGCCCTGGAAGTCCCCGCTGAACCATTCGTTCTCCCTGACGGCCTTACCAAGCGCGACGATGCGCTGGAAGTGCCCGCTCCACCATTCGTTCTCCTTGACGGCCATACCAAGCGCGACGATGCGCTGGAAGTGCCCGCTCCACCATTCGTTCTCCTTGACGGCCGTACCAAGCGCGACGATGCGCTGGAAGTGCCCGCTCCACCATTCATTCCATCAGGAAAAGCGTCTGGGGTCGTAGTTCCCTGCCAGAGAATATAGCCGGGAGATCGATCTGTGGTCGCAGTTGTGGATCTGTACTCCGCCGTAGTCCATATGGTTCCTGCGATAGCGCTGTAGTAATTATAGTCAATGTAGTCCTGTATGCACACTTCAGACCAGTATGTTCATAAGCGCGAGCCCCTATGGATCGACATACCTGCTTCAAAAAACCACGTCATTCTCTGTCGCCCACAGCTATGCCTATCGGGCCAATGATGTTGTATATAATCATGAGGCTCCGAAGTTGCTCCGAAGCCCAATTTAGCCAAGCATGTGACCTATGACGGAGTCGGATACCAAGGACTCGAGCTTCGTATCCGACTCCGTCATAGTTCCCAGGTAGAAGTCTTCATTCAATCGTTGAAGTCAAGTAAATTTCTGTCTAATAAATGTATCTACATGGATGTAAGGATTGAAATAAAATGTATCAGCGCGATCCAAGACGTTCGACGAGGTCCAGGTGGTATCAAATTTTTTACCCGACTTACCAGTTAAATGACAGATACGAGCAATTTGGGAGACGGAGACGACTGCGGTATTCGGGCGGTTGTTGCGGGTCGAGCGTCGTGTGGTGTACATTTGAGACACTGGATCAGGGCCAGCGAGAGGTGTGAACCACTCGATGTACGCAAGTGGGTGTGGGTGCGAGCCAAGGTGGGCCGGAAGCTCAAAGATCATCCGAATGCGAGCGGGACGAAGACCTGCAGTAGAATAAAAATTAGCATGCTAGACAGAGACAATGGGTGTGCACGCACCAGACAAGCCAGAGGAGGGGGTATACTCCTCTGGATCCTCGATTATGAGCGCTGTATCAAATATCGCGGGGGTTTCGGAACGTCGTTGTCGGGCGGGGACTGCAGGGACAGAACGAATGCGATGGGAGAGGGGCCGAGAGCTGAGGTATCGATTGGGAGGAAGGTGAAGATGTATTTGTTTGTAGATGTCGAAACGGTCGTAGCGTCCAGGGAGTGTAGGTTTGTGAAAGTTGAGCTTGAGGAATGCAGAGAGAGCACGCGTGAACAAATCGAAGGGGGCATGGTGCTGCGCAGCGATGTAATGTACGTCCTTTTGCTTGAATGCGGGGAATTTGGCGATGGAGTAGGATGTGGTAGCCTGTTGTTCGACGCCCACGTCTTCATCGTCCGACTCGTCGACCTCCAGCTCATCCCCATCAGCCCCCAACCGACCCACCCGCCGTCCAGCCACCCAGTCGATGTATGCGGAGCGAAGAACGATGGCCTCTTGACGTTGGAGCCAGAGCGTCATCTGCTCGGTGTAGTCGCGCTTGTTGCTCGCGCGGTAGGCGTTCTTCGCGAAGTCAATGTGCAGCCGTTCCGGCGACTCGGTGTTGTAGCCGTCCGCGCTTCCGAGGTTCCAGATTGCGTCGACATAGTGCTGGAGGGAGTGAAGCTTAGGGATATTGAAGTGCTCGCGAATTTCGCGCTGTACGATGACGTCCTTGTGTTGGTGGAAGGTGTCGAGGGCAGCCTGCATGGCTTTGAGAGTCGCCGTCGTGTGGGATTGGAGTTGAGCGTAGTAAATGAAATCGATAAGCGCCGTAATGACAGTGAGAGTTTCGCTGTCAACGGCTCCCGCCATAACCCCGACGAACACACGCTGCATCTCCTTGTGCTCTCGCCCCGTCCACTGCGACACCGTCGATATCCCCTTCTTGAAGTGACGCAGAGCGGGAAAGGCGTTCATGGCCTTGAAACGTGCGTCCATCTCTTTCTTCCCGATGATAGCCGTGCACCAGCTAACAAGATGGTCTTTGAAGACGCCTTTGTGGAGTTGGTGGAGGAGGTCAGGCGTGAAGCAGGAGAAGATGTCGCAGTGGGGGAGCTTGGCCCAGAACGGCTGGTAGACGGCGGTGAGGCCGTGTTGCTCAAACTCAGGTGAGCGACGGCGGTTTTGGTGATCGTCAAGATGCTGAAGCGTTGACTTTTGGTCCCTCCAGACGACATCCTCGGCTCTGAGGTTCTCCCCACGCGCATCCGGGTCGACGAGGCAGCGAGGACACCGGTTCTGCTTGCAGCAAGCGACCAGGCACTGCTCCGGGTAGTCTGCGACGTAGGCGGCGAGGATGGGGAAGACCTTGCGAATCTTGCCGTCCGCACACACGATGTCGACGCCGTCCGTTCCCGCCTTGATGAGCGGCTCTAGAAGCTCGGACATGCAATGGTGGAAAAGCCGGTAGCCCTCGAGCGAGCGGACGTCGTCGGTAAAGCATTCAAGCTTCGAAACCGGTATGTATCCGATGAGCACCGTTGCATGCGAGGAGGGCTGACGGCGGATTTCTTTAGGAATATTGCCTATCGTCATGTACACGGGCCACGCCGATTTGTCTCCCGAGAAGTTGGAGAGTTTGGTCTTGTCCGACGACAGGATGAGGCCGCTAATCGTCGCGCCCCTTGGCAAACGTTGCTGGCACGTTCCCCGTCAACAGACGCACCACAAATTCAATGGACTAACATACCTGTAGTTTCCACCACCAGCTCGCCGTCCACATTTCATCGATAATCACACTGTCGTCGTCCCGCTCCTTCGACCCGAATGCCCTCTCCGGTGCGTACACCAGGTCGTCTTCCAAGGCGGGATTGCCCATGAGCTGACGGATACACTCCACAGGATCTCGAACCCAAAGCTCGAGCTTCTCGTTCATAAGCTTGCCGTCCTCGTCGCGACGATTCCCATCCACCGATACTATCTTGCAGTTCCACTCCGGGCCTGTCGGCAGCTGGTCTAGTTTGTTTACGAAGGCGCGGTTATTGTGGAACGAAAGACCGAGTCGCTTGGTCTGTGGGGGTTTTGTGAGCGAGAAATGAATGAGACGAGAATTGACGAACGGTAGGCAGCTTCAGATACTCTTCGGTCGCCGTCTGATTAACATTTGCCGCCAGCCACTTCGCCAAGTCCCATTCTTCATCCCCGGCGAATGGCGCGTACACGGAGAAGGGCACGCCATCCTCGACCGCCTTCTCCATTTGTGCCGCACGAATCTCCTCGAAGAACGTCATCCCTGGTGTCTCCGCATACCATCCTGCATGCGCCTCCTTGGTCTGCGGATGTGCGTAGCGCTGGCGCTCGCGCTCGAAATTGTCCGGATGATTGGGGTCGTCTTCATCAGGGACCTCCTCAACGGACGCCTTGCGATGGATCTGGCGAATGGGCTGCGGGGGAGGCGGAGGCGTTGGGGTACGGTCGGGGATACCGAGCATGGGGTCGTCATCCTCCACGGCGGGCTCAGCCTCTGGGTCGTCATATCGAGCGGCAGGTTGCTCCGAGTCGTCTTGGATGTCCGCTTCCCATCGTTCTCGACAAGCACGGGTCTGGGCGATGTGGCGGTTGACGGCCTCCGCAGAAGTGGCGGACGTCTTGCAGTACGGGCAGCGGATTGTCTTCGGCATGGATTAACGAGGGGATCTACGGTAACTACCTCCTATTCTCACTGAGACCCTGGCTAATGCGGTGCTGCAGCACATCATGCGCCATATCTTTGAAATTGACTCAGCCCGCCGCTCGTGACTAGGCTGGTTTGTTGATATAAACAAACAACGCGCTTGCTCCCGACCACAACAATCAACGCGACGCGTTCCTATAAAGACCAAGTCAGTCCGCCCACTTGTCTTTCGACACCCCACTGACTTGCTCATCCAGCTATCAGCCTCTCCTGTTACCAATGGCCCCTTCGTCAACCCCTCGCACTCGCACTCCAGCTCCAGCACCTCGTCCTCGCATCACCCAGCCCGCCGCCGCCGCCAAGCCCGCCGCCACTGTCAAGCCTGCTGGTAGCGCACTGTCCGCGGGTATGTTGCCGCTGCATCGTTTCCATCGTCTGACTGACTCTATCGCGCAGGCTTTGTCGCCGTCTCAATGCGTGTCGCCGCCAATAAGGAGAATGTACCCACCAAGACTACTGCCACATCTGGCTCAACTCGCCCTCAGCGCGGTACGTCTGCCATTACCTCGTTACCTCCAAGATCTCCCTCACCTCTTGTCCCTAGCGAGCGCCAGTGCAAAGAAGGCTGTCGACACACATGAAGCTAGTGACAACGACCATGGTAAGCAGTATTTTCTATCTCTGGTCATGTCTAACGGGCCCTCGCAGACAACGACGAAGACTACGAGCAGCAACAGGACCCCGACGCTGGCGACAACGACGACAACTATGAATACAGCGCCAATCTGATGGATGACGACGATGAGGCACCGCGCCGTCCCCGGCGTAGTGCCCATCCCAGCGCCAAGCAGCAACAACTTAGTATGTCGTTCTCTTGACCCGTGTCTCGGTGCTAACAGGTGTTAAGTTGATGACGAAGAAGATGCCGACCGTCGTCGCAAGGAGAAACAAGTGAAGCAGGCCAAGGCTGCTGCGCGCAGAGCTGGAGAGGAGGAGTCGGAGGATGAGCGCGGCCCCATCCCCAACACCGTCGTATGTTACCGCCGTCGCGATTATGTTGTCCTCGTTAACGCTCTCCAGTTTACGACCCACGACGTCGAGACCCGGCTCACCCAAATCAAGAACGCTGCTCAGCGTGCCGCGGCCAAGGACACCCGACGCTCGGGAGGGAGCTCACGCCATTCTGCTGGCAGCGACGACCTCGACGACCTCGCTCCGCTGGGTAGCGTGGTCTTTCATGCTCCCATCCGTGAGCGGCCCATCCGGGAGGACCGTCCGGTACGTGCCCGTCTCTCCCATTCTTTCACGCTAACGACACATGGTCTAGACGTTCCGCGACAACGGGGGCAATTCAATCCAGCTTCCATTCACCGTCAGTACACGCATGCCTGAGCGCTGGGAGACGCTTCCAAGTGACAGTCCCGCCCATCAACAGACCAGCACCACCACTGCCCGCCGTCACCCCGCCCACCTTCCTGGTCGTCAGATCCGTTCACGCTCGGTGTCGCCCACCCGCCAGACCCATTCACGCTCGCCATTGCCCGCCCGCCAGACCTATTCGCGCTCGCCGTCGCCCGTTGCTGGGGAGAAGCGTTCGCCATCGCCGTCTCTCGATGACGAGGTACGATATGCAAAGTCGGCAAATACTGGGACCAAATCAAGGGCAACGGTTAGCAGCTTGCCGGAGGAGGAGAAGGAGCTTGCGATGATGGCCATCGACCTTCTGCGCTGCGATATCACCGTCAACGAGGCGTTCCCAGATCACATCCAGGAGCGCCACATGGTCAAGAAAGCGTACAAGGCGAGCTGCAACGAGTTGGAGGTGCCGCTGCGGCTCACCCCGCTCATGTACAAAGTGGTATGTCGTCTTTTCCCCTTCATGCTTCGGGCTGACTCGCATCTTGTACAGATCTCTGGGCGCTTCTCGCATACCCGTGGCGAGCTCAAGAACAAGGCCCGGTCCATCGTCGAGGGCGGCTTCGGATACAAGACTGGCGACAACAAGAAGGTCATCCGGCACAACCGTAAGCTGACGGAGGACCTCAAAGAGGACCTGGGGTTTGCTTACAAGGTGAGTTTGCTCTCACTCATGTTCTTGGTTAACCATCTTTAGGATCCCGTCGCTCGCACTGGCCTTTACCAGCACACTGTCTTCCAAAAGGTCGCCAACGCCATGTACTTCGCCAATCGCCGCGACGAGGGCCCATCACATCCGGAGGTCTTCAACCCCTTCCCGCTGAAGGGTCTCGCGCTCATCCTCACTGCCGTATGTTACTCTTTCGGATCCGTTATTGTGCTGAGCTCCATCAGGTCGAGTGCTGTATCGACGAGTGGGCGACGGGTGCTCGCGTCGATATCAAGTTCGCTTCGGCGGAGTACGGCAGTATCTACCGAGCACACGTCAAAGCCCTCGAAGCATTCAATGTCCGCGGTGCCCAGTTCCAAGTCGTCGACAAGATCTTGACGCGCATGCACAATGTCGGGCGGTACGTCATTCATTTGTACTGCTTCCTTCGTGGCACTAATCTCTCAAATAGCTTCCATTCTGGTGCGCAGCCGCTCACCGACACCACCCCCAAGCCTATCTTGTCGACGGATATGATGGATGCAGCCTTGAAGGAGTTTGAGAATGGCGGCGGGTTTACTGATGATGAGGACGAGGACGAGTAGTAGATCCTGCACCCAAGTACCTATTTATTCAAGCTTTTTTGTTTCGCTCTCTACCCACTGTCCCTGAGAACTCCAGTCCTATATTTGTCTATATGGTCGTATTGAGCTACATTAGTATCAGACTACATCTACTTGGCGTTATACGATGCTGTTCTACATGACAGTACAAATCACCCCAGCTCGACTCTACTGGACTATGGTTTTTGAGTCGTCACTATGGTGTAGTATAAAATGGGGGGCAGTCGACAGCACTACCGCCACTATGTCGACTACAGATGCCTATGTATACTGTGGGCCTTTTCCTGATGTCTCCTTGACGGCCTTACCAAGCGCGACGATGCGGGTGCCCTGGAAGTCCCGCCGGAACCATTCGTTCTCCTTGACGGCCTTGACGGTACGTTTTGGTGCTTCCGACGGTCTGTTACACGGCTAATTGTGAGTCTCACTCAGGAGGGCAAGAGTCGGCTTGAGTGAGGAGTCCTTTGAGTTTCGCAACGCTTGTATGTATGTATGCAATCTGTCCTAAGTCGTCAAATGTGGAAAGAAAAAACTGGGGAGAGGAGATACTGAACCGTGAAATGAAATTTGATATTGCCAGGGCTTGTATGTGGATAGTGCGGAGACACGCATGTGTGAAGAATAATGGGAGAAGCTGAGGGAAGGCGCGTCCCGCATCCCGTCGTGGAGACGCCGCCGCGATGCCATTGGGTGTTGTGGGAGAAGATGGATACTTACTTGAGGGTGTTAATGGGCTTCAAAAATACACAAATATCGCTCACGGGAGCAGTTTCGTCCCAACCTGGTCTCAATATCAGAACCGTCAGTTTGAAGCCAGGCGTGAACGCAATCGCGTCAATGAACGAGGAGACGATTGAGACCCAAACCGGAAATCAACGGTCGGCAGCAAGAAGATAGTTTCAGTTGCACATGCAACGCAGGATCCGATTACTTCCCTCCACGTCGTGTGCTCGACCGAGTCGGGCGACTCGAGTGGGAAGCCTCAGCGCCAGCACTGTTAGCAGGACTAGCAGATCGAACGAATATGAGAATGAGAGAAGGGGTAATAATTGACTGTATAACTACTGCTCATTCTACATTGCTTTTATACTAAAGGTAAAGGCTGTGCGTACTGCGGAATCGACTACGGACTGTGCAGCACAGTTACTGCGGACTGTGCAGACTGTGCAGACTGTGCAGCAGTCGCTGCGGACTGTGCATGGGCTGCACGTCTAGGTCTGTCTAGACCGTTCAGCTTGCATGTGATCCCATTTCTAACACTCCCCCTCAAGCTGAACTCAAGCCCAGTGCATTGATCAGTGGCTTGAACTTATACGGGGCAAGTGCCTTCGTGAGTACGTCGGCTACCATCTCTGCCGTTGGACAGTAAGTAACTCCTAAGGTCCCATCTTCAATTTTCGAGCGGATGAAGTGGTATCGAATATCAATGTGCTTGGTACGTGCATGATATTGACCCAGCTCTGCATGCGCTAGTGCAATTGCCGACTGATTATCATTGTAGATAATTGTAGGGAATTGAACCGGACCAAATAGTTCTGCAATGAAGGTCCGAAACCACATTGCCTCCTTCGCTGTAAAGGTTAGTACAATATATTCAGCCTCAGTTGTCGAAAGAGATATTATTTCCTGCTGCTTGGATGCCCAGGAAACTGCAGCGCCGTTCATGAGTAAGACATAGCCTGAGACGGCCTTGCGGTTCTCCAATGACATGCCATCAGCATCTGCAAAAATACGCAAGCCGATATTCTCATCGCTTGCACCATAGGTAAGCCCATGGGTACGTGTTCCTTTCAAGTATTGAAGAACACGTTTTCCAGCGCTCCAGTGAGCCTGGCCGGGATTGTCCACAAATCTCGATAAGACACAGACTGTAAATGCCAAGTCTGGTCTTGTTGCGGTTGCTAGCCAAACTAGCCCACTGATCAACTCTCGATAAGGGATCTTCTTCATCTCCAAAGTCTCCTCGACTGTCTTGGGACATTGCTCACGTGTCAGCTGAGCATTTGGATCCAGAGGTACAGAGACTGGTTTGCAATTCTCCATGTTGAATTTTCGAATCAACGAGTCAATGTAGGTTGTTTGGGATATCACAAGAGTGTGGCGGTTTCTATCACGCTTCACCTCCATCCCCAGTAACCAGCTGATATCCCCCAGCCGTGTTATCTTGAACACTTGAGAGACTTCATCCTGAATCTTCTCAATCAACTTGGGTGAATTTCCGGTGATTGTACTGTCGTCGATGTGTATTGCCATGATGGCAAATTCGTTGCCTCTCACGGTTTGATAAACAGCATGGTCGGTACGCAGTGGTTGTATTCCAAGCTTCCCCAGTTCTGTGGTAAGCTTCTCGTACCACTTGCGGCTTGATTGCTTTAGACCATAAATTGTCTTCTCTAACCGAATGACCTCATTCGCATTTCCATTTGAGAAGTATGGAGCTTGTTCCATATAGATCTCCTCGTCAGCGGAAAACTCTCCATTTAGGAATGCAGCTGAATAGTCAAACACTTGGATGTTCCAGTCGTAACGGGCAGCAATAGATAGGATTGTTCGTAAGGATGACAGTTTCGCTGTGGGTGAGAATGTCTCATAGTAATTGACACCTTCCACCTGTGTGAAGCCTCTGGCCACCAGGCGGGCTTTATATTTGTCGATTTCGCCATTAGCCTTGCGTTTAATTCGGAGCGCCCATTTGCTTCCCACAACATTTCGGTCTAGTGGCCTAGGAACCAGTCTGTCACCGAATGTACCGGTACGTCTCATGGCTTCCATTTCATTGTCCATGGCCTGCTTGAATAGCAGCCAATCCTGACGTTGTTGGGTGTCCTCAACGGTTGGTGTATCCGACATGTCTCCGAGCCCTGCAAATGCAAGCTCGAGATCAGTCCGTGATATCTCATCCGGAGTGTATGACCTTGTGTCATCAATTGCACTGTGTGCAGAACGTCGAGTTCTCGTGCCTTCAAGTATGTTTCTTGAATCAATCTGGCTCGAAATATCTCGTGGTGCAACACCCTTGGTTGATTCTGTTGCTGGGACTTGCGCTGGAGTACTTGGTGGTGTTGTGAGCGGGGAGTCAGGGAGGGGAATAGTAATGGTGGGTAGTTGTGTGGTAGTTGGGGCCATTGTTCCAGGTGCCTGAATGTTTTGCGACACTGATTCTGGCCTAATTTCCGCTCTCTCCCCCTCATTCAGCACTCTAAAGACTTCTCCATTTTGTCTTTTCTTCGCAAACTTCAAGTTGCGCTCGACACGAATGGAATGGTTATCCGGGTAATAGATGCGATGTCCATCTATTGTGTCTGGATCTAAGCCCATCCAGCGCCCCTCACGGGCTCGCTTTGGTCCACCTAGTTTTTCGTCATCCTCATGGACCCAGACCTTGCATCCCCACTCATGTATGTGGCGCAAGTCTGGTCTCTGCTTGTGGAAGACTTCATATGGCGTCTTGCCACCTAGGGCCTTAGTTGAGCTCCGATTTTTCAACCAAACAGCATGCTTCAGCGCCTCACCCCAGAGGTTTGACGCTAGCCCTGCTGCGTGTAACATCGCACGCACTTTCTCAAGAAGTGTGCGATTCAGTCGTTCTGCAACACCATTGTGCTCCGGTGTGTCATGGACTGTCAATCGGTGTCTGATGCCTTCTTTGGCCAACCAGGCGTCGAATTCCTTGCTCTTGTATTCTCCGCCGTTGTCAGAGTGCAATATTTTTATCTTGATTGCATGATTTCGCTCCCAACGCGCGGCTAACGACTTTGTCGCTTCCAGTGTGCCACTCTTGGCATGTAGCAAGATTACTACCGTGTATCGACTTGCTTCATCTGTGAACGAGACATAATACCGGTTATGTTGCGGTGTCTCCACAGTGGCAGGTCCCCAGAGATCTGTGTGTATCTCATCACCAACTTCCCCTCTTGCCTCGCGCTCTGCAGGCTTGGAGATTGGCTTTCTTGTCATCCGTCCATGTAGGCACGATGTACATATTTCCTCTGTGGCAGCCTTGCTATCTTCTAGTTGAATGCCTTCAATGTGCTCGTCGATTACAAGCTTCCGGGCTGCTTCCACAGGTAAGTGTCCAAGGAGTCTATGCAGCTCCTCTGGTGTTACTCGTAAGGGACCACCATCGCTTGCAGAATATGCTTCCATCTCTGGCAATGGTGCCTCCACCTCTACGGCATACACTCCTTGCACAAACGGAACTGTTCCAATGTGCTGTCCTCTTTCGTTGAAGATTCTGCACTCTGTGCTTCGAAAATGCAGCGAATATCCTGCCTTCGTAATCTTCCCAACTGAAAGGAGGGTTACTCCCATGCTTGGTGCATAGAGTATGTCTCGCACAAGAACTCTAGTGTATAGATCCTTGCCTCTCGGTACTTGCACATGCATGTCACCCTTGCCTACGGCCTCAAACCGTTTGTTGTCCGCGGCAACTATTCCTCGCGGTCTAATCGTTTGATAATTCATGAGTCTACTCTTGTTGGGTGTCAAGTGCTGTGTTGCACCCGAGTCGTAAACTTCCAACTCTTGATGAGATCCAGTTGTAGCGGCAGCTGCAATCAGCTCCACCCTATCTGAGGCAAGTGAGAACCTATCCATCGGCTCTTCACCCTCATTCGGATCAGGATCAAACTCATCGTCAGACTGGCTCTTGCCATCCAACCAATCAAGCTCGCCTTCACTGTCCGATATGTCCTCAAGGTCTGGCATGTTGGAGAATCTTGTATTGTCCACATCATCACCATCCTCGGAATCATCTTCATCAAGTTCATCAAACTCAATGGCTTGCCCATCTTGAGCATGCCATGCAGCATCAAAGTCTTGTTGCGCTTGTGCAACATTTGCTTTGTCTCTTGGTTTGCGATTGGGATACTGGCCTTCTTTTCCGCCTCCCTTCGCATAACAATCTTTTGCCCAATGTCCTGTCTTCTGGCAATTATGACATTTGCCTTTCATGCTCTTTCTTGGATTCTTCTTGCCATTGCCGCCGTTCCCATAGAACGCGGCCTCTGGCCCACTTGCACCCGATCGGGCCGCCTTTCTGTCGGCCTCATCACTGATACCCTGTAGTACAGTTTCCGGATCAAGCACTTTTCCAAGTAGAGCTGCTGCGCCTGTTAGCGCACTCAGGTAGGTCTCCCAGCTGTTTGGGAGGGAACCTAGGACTATTGCGACAAATTCCTTCTCGCCAGGGTCTGCACCCATGGCTATCAGGTCCTCTCTGTACGTTGAGAGCGTCGTGAGATGTTCCTTCACATCGCCTCCTTCTGCGCATCGCTCGTCTTGCAGCTTTCGGCGCAGATCTACAGTGACCATCTGGGATTTCTTCTCAAAGTGAGCTCTCACTTTGTCCCACATTTCTTTGGCAGTTTTCTCACCCTTCACCTTCAGGAAGAGTGAGTCTGGAATCGTCGTAGCAATGCCTTGCTTGATAACAGCCTGTTCTGACTTCCAGAACCGACGACGCGTAAGGAACGTGTCGTAAGCCTTCTTCTCGTCCGCCGTTGGTACTAGCGGATCCACCATTACAGGTGCAACGGGTTCCTTCCAGATCACAGGATCATCGAGGTGGTCACCAAGACCAGCCGCGTCGATCGCAAACTTGAAGCGATCTCGGAAGAACACGTAATTCTTTCCATCAGCCTTACATAAAGGCAGTCTTGCAAAATACTCTCCAAGCTTTGCAGTGGAGGATAGTGTGTTCGTTGATGTCGACATGTTGTAGGAAAGTATGAGGTAAGCAGTATTCGTTCGTGGTTATTGGGTTCTGATTTATGCACGGTCGGGGCCCATAACCTGTTAGCAGGACTAGCAGATCGAACGAATATGAGAATGAGAGAAGGGGTAATAATTGACTGTATAACTACTGCTCATTCTACATTGCTTTTATACTAAAGGTAAAGGCTGTGCGTACTGCGGAATCGACTACGGACTGTGCAGCACAGTTACTGTGGACTGTGCAGACTGTGCAGACTGTGCAGCAGTCGCTGCGGACTGTGCATGGGCTGCACGTCTAGGTCTGTCTAGACCGTTCAGCTTGCATGTGATCCCATTTCTAACAAGCACCGGTTGGTCCTTTCCTGACCTTCAAACTCGGACGCCAACTCTTCCCCTCGGCATCCTTCAGCACGAATTCCCTAGCCAAAGGGTTTCCGCGGCCGTTACCCAGGGACTCTTGGCGATATCTCGTCTGTCAGACGCGGACGTCAGCACAACGCAATAGCGAAAAAAAACAAAGACCGAGACACATACTCGGTGGTGGGCCATTTGAACGCCGTTGTACGGATCTCTTTCAGGTTGGGCAGCGACTCGTGCGGGAAGGTGTTGACGAAAAATTGACGCCAGCGGTCCTGGAGCGCTGGCTGGCTATCCTCCGTTTTGTGCCGGGTGTAAGCCATTCGGAGATGTCCCGAGACGTCCTCGAGCGGAACAATGGTATCAAAGATCATTTCGACAAGAGCTGTTGCAGGGACACGAGCATTGAATGTGTCGCGATCGGGCAGCAACATAGACTAAATACATGAGACACTAGCACTGAAAGCGCAGGAAGAATTGCACGTACTGCGCTGCTACCACCCGAGTGGAGGCCAGTTGTTCTGCTTCTATCCGAATGGACAGTTCCTGGAGACGTCCGAAGTCAACGGCAAGGAATGTATTCCAGGCGATAGTGGCTTCAGAGGCATAGTATTCCGTGTGCTCTAGCCGATTCGCAATAGACGAGAGGTGACGCAACCCGTCGATACCGGGAAGGATTCGCTGCATCGTCGCCTGCTGTTCCACAACGCGGTCCAGTGGGATGTGCAGGCCGAATTCGTGAACGACAAGAGAGCGTATATTTCCCTTGAGATAGGCGTTTTTCGATAGCAGTCTTGCGAACGAATCCAAGGACGACTTGCTATACAGGCAGACATTGACGCAGAGATGTGGAATGCCGAGCCGCTGGTGGGTCGATATCAACCTCGGCTGCGGCGGAGTAGACGCAAAAGCCAGCTCACCTGGAATCGCGATGAAAGAGTGAGAAGGGTTACGCGTTTGTCAGGAATGTCCGGTGACTCGGACTCCCATATCATCTGGAGCTCTGGCAGTTCCGGAACGTACAGCGCGAAGTAGAGAATTCGAGACCAGATACGATCTTGAACCTCCTCGGATACATTACTCATCGGCTTATAGAATGGATTGAGGGACGGCTCTAGCTCTGGAGCCATCGTGCCTGGGGCAGGAGTAACATTCCGCCTGCGAGAATTATACATGGAGTACCGGAGAGGTTGTGCACGTACCAGGTTCTGTACACGAGCAGCGGTTTGAGGACTGGGTCCACTTTATCCAGGTGATAGCTTAGATCGAGCTCCGTGAGGCGTTGCTTGATGACGATGCTCCGCAATAGACACGCTTTGAATATCTTGTACAGCAAAGCTGCACCAATAATGGAGTTACGTGAGGGTGTGAAGTTTTTGTGCCTTGATCAGCGGTTGGGCGATAGATTCCCAACGGTCGTTCTGGTCGGGGAGATCCGGGTCGACCATATACGGCCAGTGGAACGTCGACTTTCAAACAGGTGAGGCAACGAAAAGTAGGGCAAATTAAACTACATACGAGTTTCTGACATCCAGGAATTGTGTCGACGATGGCGGCGACGAGATTGCGGGCCATTTTGTGATTTGCCTGAGGTGAGATGTCGATCGTATCGTATAGAATGAAGCTGGTGGGGCTGATTAGAGCGAGAACTTTGCAGAGCCCGTCCGTGCTGTCGCCAGAATCAAGCACGAGGGTCAAGTAGAGGTGCGAGATGTTCGGGGAGAGTTGTAGGATGCGGTGCATCGGTGCGCCGTAGCCGCCTTCGATCCGTAGCTGCTTGATGAATTGCCCAAGGCCCGGGTTATTGCCGAGAGACCGCTGGAGGGCCTTGGCCTGCGCCTTCGAGCGTAAAACGACTGTGTTGTAAAGCAAAGGCGTCGCAACGCGCAGCCAGGACTTGTTCACCAGCAGCGGACTCGGTGTACGTGGCGAACGGGGAAGCCTTCGAGGTGGTATCGGAGAAGGCTTCATCGTCCACTTTGAGCGCGGGGGCCAGGATCTCGGAGAGGACCTCGTCCGGCAGCGCGTTGTCGGACATGGCCGTTTCTGACAAGGTTGACGTGTCACGCTGTAACTACACTTGATTGGATCACATTCGATCTTTTTCTTTTCACCACTGGCAGATGAATCTGGTGCTTTCAGACTGGCACATGTTCATGACTTGAACACTCCTCCAAAGTCTAATGTTTCGCGACCCCACCCCTTGAAGATTACTGGCGCGCTTATCCACGATTATCGCGCGATTATCAGTTTTCGCGGCGGCATCAGGCCTGGAAGTCGTTCTGCGTGTCAATTATTGAACCCATGACCGGCTCAGAGTCACCTGAAACCTCCTGAAACATCCAAACCAAATCTATAGCAGCGGAAACGACGCTCGGAGGGCAGCGGCCCGGCAGCCGGGATCAGATTTCGCGCCGATTGCGTCGGCTTCGTTGTTACTAGCGGAATGACTCTTCATAGTCCCTACTTGGTCTGCGACGGTCGCACTCGCCCCTTTCAAGTTTCCATTCGAGTCGTGTGAGACAAACACGAGCTATTCAAATGGATGCATCATGCGACAGCATCGCCGGAGGAGATGCAAGCGTGCCAATGGCCTTTTGGGCAAGTTGGATTATTGATTCACAAGTATCAACTGCAAAGGAAACGAATGCGCCATGAGAACGTCGGCCGCAAGAAAGATTCCGAAATCCCTCGAGTCACTGCTTGGTCAACCTCCCTCCTGTGTAGTGTTTTAATGAACCAAACAACAGCCTCAGCTGGAGGAACTCACCTGTTCATGCATCGCCCATAATCGCAGCACGCATAGCCAGAAGCTCATCCCACTCCGGAAGGGCGAAGTACCCCGGTAGCTTACGCCAGGTCGGCGCCGTCGAAAGCTCTGCTTGCGCCTTTGCGACACAAGCCTTGCACATGGACTCTGCCAGGGCACTCCAGACACGCGACTCGGGGTCGACGCCCCAGGTGGCAAATATATCGCTGTCGGCTCCACAGAGCAAAATTTCAAAGTAGGCGTCCGCAGCGTCCTTTCTGGCAGCTCGGCATCGAAACTTTGTCGTGCACCTATCGAAACCCAGATCATCATATCGGAACTTCGAGTAGAGGGCTGCGTGGTCAACGGAGATGCGGCTCCGGCCGCGAAGGCAGAGGATAATGTCCTCCATCGCAACGGTTTCGCCCTCCCGAGTTGCAGGAAGACTGGTGATTGTCTGGCAGGCGAGGTAAAATGCGGCAGGGAGAAGCCATAGAGCACCGACGCAGCGGAGAGCGCCTATGGTCATGAGCTCCCTGTGCCACGGGCGGTCGGAACCGTAGCGTGGATAAACTGAAGCCATTCTGGACAACTCGATGGGAAATACGGCTTCCAGGTGCTTCAACGCGCGCTTGAAGAGATCCTGGACGTCATATTTGTGGGATAGACGGAGGATTCCGAGCAGCGGGAGACGATTGAAGGGAGCTGGATGCGGCAGGAAGTAACTGCGGGTTCAGAGTACTATAAGGGCCCCATCATCGCCATGAAGGATGAGCACGCACTTGGAGTCAAATATCGCTCGTATGAACACTTCCACGTCGTCCGCATCATCCGTAAGGGTTATGGATGGGCAGCCTTCGTACGACTGCTGCGGAGATGCAAGCATATCGCGAAGGACGGTCGACTGGGACGCGAGGATGGATTCGGCGACTTTGAACAGCTTTGCGCCAGCGCGAATGACCAGCGTTCCATCCGGGAACCAGAGATCGTCAACGGGTGCAGCGGGGGTCGGTTCGACGTTTTCCATGATGCTGGTCGGAAACAAGTTAGGAGTCACGGTACAGCCAAACAAGGCACGCATCAATACTGCCTTATCCGGAACTTTCACACAGCATCGCACAGTCACGTCGGACCCTTCCTCTCCCCACGGCCACAGCTGACAAACGGCAGGATCCACGCAACATGCACGAAGCCCTCCACCTGAACCGACTTCAGCTTCTCCCCATCTCTACTCGAGTGGGTTCTCGCATCCTACTTGAGCTCGCTGGACTCACCTTCCTCTATAGATCATCATCCTCGCTGCGTGCAAGTCGACCGCCTCGAAGGACACAGTCGACCGCGCCTTGGAAAAGGTCTTCAAAGCCGAGGAAGAAGCCACCCCCTCCGGGGCCTCCGCCGTGGATTCCCACCTTTCGCGATATCTCCCCTTCTTTTTCGCCGTCTTGGACCCGTCTCGCACCCCCAGCGCTGCTGCGATGGAAACCTGGACGTCTGAAACCCTAACTGCGGTATATTCCGCCGTGACTGCCCTCGATCTGGTGCTGCCAATCACACAACTCCCTGCCGCTATTGCCCTCGATCGCTGGCCATGCATTTCCGCCTGGCTCTCATTCATCTATCTATACGGCACACAAGTTTGGACCCTGATGGAGTCCTCCCCGCCTCGCGACCGGCCTGTCGGCCCTATCCGGCTGTGGACCAATCTCGCCCTTTACCTGCTCCATTTATCCATCGAGCATCCACCAGCCACCGAAATCCTCCGCTCGACGCCCGGTTTCGCGATTTTTGTGATGCAGACCTGGGTCCATCTCCGCTACTCTGATCAACTCAGCATGCAGCAGCGGCAGATTGTCTTCGCGACGTTGCTACACAAGACAAAATTTGCAGTCGCCACGGACTCGGAGCCCAGACTCGGGCGACAGCATCTTGAGGAGGCGCTTGAGGGTGCTGGGGGGACGTACGGCGATATAGCATTCCTTATCGTCGATTTCCTTGACGCCGCCATGGCAAGCGGCTCCCCAGAATTGGAACGAACTCGATCGGACAAAAATACCGTGGACCTTGTGCGAATCATGCTCACGGTGACCACGAACCTTGACTTCTCGTCGCTTCCGAACGTCACAGTCATGGACGACATCCCCTTCCAGATGTACGGCGGCCACCTGACATCTGCCCTGCGCGAGCTTGAGGCGGTGTACCCCGCGCTTCTCAAAGCCATCAATCACCTTTGCGCGTTGCCTGAGCGTCTTAGGACCCACGAAAATGCTGTCGAGGCATTCGAGCTGTGCGCCACCCAGTTGAACAGATTGGTCAAGCACGATGCCCATCTCGCCACCGCAATCCAGGCGGGTCTTCTCGGCACGCTGGCGCACATGTATTCGGCCAGTGGTCTGGACGAGAAATTCGAGATGATCTTCACCTTGTTGTTGAAGCCCGCATTGATGTCGCCACAACTTCTTGCCGTTTGCTCACAGGCCCTCGAGCAGTTGCCCGTAACAGGGCTCTCCGAGAACGCAGAATGGGTTGCTTTTGTCCAGAAGGTGGCCGAGCGAATGAATTTCCTGACCCGGCTCGACGATCCCAACGAGAGCTCCATGGAGCTCACGGCGTGGAGAATGAGGGCCTGTGACAACTTCGAGGTAACTTGCTTCCGCTCATTCCAGTCCAATGACGCCTGATTCGTGTCCAGTGCAATAAAATCCAAGAACGATCCGCCTTTCGACGATGCGCGTGCGGCAGTGTTTACTACTGCTCGCGTACATGCCAAACTGCGGACTGGCACGTCATCAACGGTCATCGCTCGGCGTGCGCTACCCGTTGGCGATTCCTTCTCTGTGGGTAAACATTTCGTTACCTCGACACATCATTTTACGGTTCCCTTTTCAGCGGATTTCATGACACCGCGCCTCCCGTTCAAGCAGCGGTGTTTCCTCCGCCAACTCATCCATGCCGAATACCTGCAAAACTTCGACGAGATATGCCGATTGCAAGCACAGTTCCTTGCCGCTTCGTCTGGAGTCCCCGTCGACGACCCTCCGCTGTATATAACCCACTTCAACCATGGCTATCGCACCAACGTCGACATAACCATCCACGGGCTCAATTCCCCTCTGGCATTCCACCTACGCACCTCCGCCGAAGCAGAATGGGACCATATAGTTTCGCGTGCGCGCAGGAGTCGAGGGACCATGGCTATCCACGTACTCTCGCGCACAGAGCTCGCATACGAGACGTCCAGATTATTTGTCATTCCGCTCAGGCTGAGTGCGTCTGCGGCTCGGAAACTTGGTGAGTTGTGTGAGTGGCAATGCGACTCGGAGGCAGAGTTCTCGCTCTTCAGCGCGATGTTGGAGGGGGGCGCAGATGAGGGAATTTTCGGAATACATTAGGTTTTCGATTCAATTCAAAGAAATGTAAACTTTTTTCGAGCGTTCGCTAGGTTTGATATCATTCCCAAAGTTCATCTCATCCTGCGCCGGCGGACACTGAAAGTCAGCCCGCTACCATTTAACGCTAGGAACTCCTGTGGTACTACTCTGCTAAAGCCTCACCTAAGCCTCACAGTCAAACTGGCAAATCCACCGCGAATCGGGATTCAAAAGCGCATTCAAGCCTTTTTAAGTGGAAGAGAAGCGAGTACAGCCGTCGGAACTTATCACTACCGTGCAGAATCGCCGGCGGCTGGGGAGATCAGAGAGCACGTCCCAATTCGGTAGGCAACCTGCCATTTCAAGTCACGGCTGATCGCATCTTTTCACCACGACCACCACGACGCCACTCGCGCACTAGTACCGCTCCATGCCACCACAAGTCTCCAAAGCCGAGCGTGCATTGCTCCTGTTTTCCCTTCGCACTCCAATGCACGAGGACGCCTGTTGCGCGGCTGTGATGTTCCACATCCTGGAGAGATGCTTCACCTCCTCGACCGGCTCCGACCACGCCCGGCAAGCCCCAATCTTGCGTGCTGCGATGACACTCCTGGCGACGGACTACGGAGGCGACTACCCCAAATACGAGGAGGAGGATCGTTTCCCGCCACTGCAGCGAAAACTCGTCAGCTGTGTCTGCAAGCCGGCAATTCAGACGCTGCCATATCATCCGCGACCCATGCCGTTCCCATTCGGTACTATGGCCGCCTACACCGCCTGGAACGAGCTTCTCGGTAGACTGTGCACCGAGCTCATCGCATCATTGAATCGCCTCAGCCCTGGCAAATTCCGCGCCGCGAAGCTCAATGTCGCTCCGGAGGACCAGCCATGGCCCAGCTCCATTCGAGACATCATCCCAATTCCCTCCGGCGAAGAGCAGGCATCGATGGGGCTTCATCAGTGGGCGCAAAATATGCCATATGGCTGCACGATATACCCTCTGATGAGCGCCGTCGCTCGGTTCTGGCACCCATTTTCCCTCAGCCTGCATCGCCTCCAGCAGCAATCCCTGCTCCATGTCGACGAAGCCTTGAAAATCTTGACCGACACGGGCGACAGTCGCGCATTCGTGCTGGCAACCACATGCGTCGTCCGCTTCTTGGAGGAGTTGTTCATCATCGATCGCGGCACAATGACGATGTTCTACCGGAGCAACTTGGACCAGATGAAGCGGTCTGCCGACATCATCCACACTACCGCAACCAACCTGGTCGCCGAGTTTCCCGCGCGCGATCTCGTTCTCCGCTGGTGCGACGACATGAAGCGCCAATATAGTACGCGCGGACCGGACGGCAAGTTTGCAGAAAGCGATTTTCAACAGTCCGACGGCGCCCAATTCGCGATGGTATTCAGTTTAATCATGGAAGTGCGGAACCGAGATCAAGTGCGTTCCTGTTAGAATCGACCGTGCCACCAATATTCATCTCCTCGTACCAGTGTCTCCATATTCACTGTGAAAACGTGTTGGATACACGCTCGCAAGTCTGTTCCAAGTGCGGTGTCGTCCGCTTTTGTAGTCCACAGGTGCGTTCATCGACGCATTTCAAGTTGATTGTCCTCATTCATTCAATAGTGCCTTAAAGCCGCATGGAAAGACAGCAAACTCCCGCACAAAGAGCTATGCCAGATGGTCATTGAACTGCGTACCGCCACTGGGACGAATCTCAAGGACGCTGCTACCTGGAGCAGTGTCCTCCATGACCCAGGAGACGAAAACGCCCGCTTCGCCAGACGGATCCTGTTCGCAAGGGAATGCATCCGAGCCGGTGTCGATGTGAATATTCCGACAAAGCTATTCAAGGTCCTGGCGCTCACGCAATGGACGCGCCACAAGTTTCTGGAGGGGCGGATTCAGGAGCGGCTTGACTTGCAATTCGGCGAAGGGGGGTAAACACAGCTTGGAAGATGATGAATAAGATTGTTTTTCTCCCTTCTGTAAACTTTCGTTTTCGTATTCATATAGTCTCTAAATTTTGAATTGAGCACCTGATGTATTCCAAATATTCCCTCATCTGCACCCTCCAACATCGATATCGCACTGAACAATGAGAGCTCGGCCTCCGAGTCGGAGCGTCTGGCCCGCTCGCCCAGTTTCCGCGGCGCAGACGCGCTCAACGGGGCAACCGGTACCCGTACCCGCGCGGGTAAAACCCGTCAACCCGCGCAGGTATGGCGTACCCGTGCCGGTGCCTACTGGGCTCTGCAAGGGCTTCGGACTTGGACTCTATTGGCTCATTGTTTATTATGTTGTGTGTTTTACAGCCCATATGGCAGGTAGGTGGTCGAGGTACTCGTAAGAGGGTATAAATCGCCACCGGCATGGGTTAGGCTGTGCCATATTGGGACCTTAGGCCGTTAATCTTAATCTTTATCTTTGGAAGGTAGAAATTTCCGGTCCAATAATGATCATCTGGTGGGATCTGCATGCATGAAGCACGGAGAGGGATATGACTCACCTGGGATCTGGCCAAGTCGCTTTTTCTCAACAAACATATTAGCTTCACGCCAGTATGCATGTCCCTGGACTGAGAGACAGTCATGCCAATGCTGGTAGAGCGTGATAACCACGCGTGGATCATGGAGCCAACCGCCCACAGAATTTGCCCATTGCTTGTGTGTTGCCGATATCGGACTACAGGCTATCATGCTGAGTAGGACAAGGACCTGCAAATGTCGGCAACCATCACGGTGGAGAAGTGCTGTCCCCATAGTTGTCATCTGGATATGCTCCTTCAACGCCAAGTGCGTCAACGCAGGAAGGGCCACAACAAAGGGCAGAAAACGGGGGTCGTTTTGGAGCTCTTGGTCAAAGACCTCCAGGTGGGTCAGAGAGCAAAATACAGGCTGTGGGGGGTCCATGGGAATAGGACTGGGCATAAGTTCGGTGAGGAAAGCACCCATGCAGTGCAAGTGATTAAGGCGGAGGATTTCGAAAATCTCGGTAGAAAACATCCGAGTCTGGTGTCCAAGCCTATTCATGGCAAAGGAAGTTATTCGGGTGCAGAGCCGGAGTGCTTCAGTCAATGGCAGGAGAAGCTCTGGCGTGCAATCGCCGTAGCTAAGGCTGAAATCGATGATAACCCGCCGAACGGCTCGAGCAAGGAAGGAAGGGGGTTTGGACGATGCTGCCTTCAGAAAAGCCTCCTGGGGATATGTCTCCTGCCCTGGATAGAGGTGAATTTTCCTGTATAGAAATGGCTCAAGCCTTGAATATCCAATGATCGGTGTGAGCAAATTTGAGACAGCACTCGGTAGCGCACCAGATGTAGACTCGCTGGGCAACCAGGAGGAGTTTTGGCACCTCTTGTGACCATGTCTCTGCCGCTATTTCGAGTATTTCTCTCTCCAGCTCTCGAGGGAAGTGCGGAAGGTCCATCGATGGTGGTGGTAAGAGACAAGTGCCGAAGCGGACACATGACCCACGACTGATGTCAGCATCCATTACCTGATCCGCCTTCGAGTCATTGGGTCGATAACGGTAGCGTTGAGGATGCGATGTACCCTAACTCGGCTTCAAGTGGGTCTCAGTGGACAATGAGCATGATAGAGCCAAAAAAGTCTTTCCTACCGTATTGCGATTCGATTCGACAACAGAGGTACGAAATTGACTAGGACTCGGATGAATCGAAGACTTGATTTTTTCTTTTTCTAAAAAATCACCAGCCAAAGAGCCCTGGACGCCGTCCTCGTCAAGCATGCGCGCTCTGCGTTATCCCTCCATCGCTCCCTGCTATGACCACCGGTGGACACACAGAAACAGGCGGAGACGACCCAATCGCCATCGACTCGACCCCGCACGCATCGCTCCCAATCCGGACTGGTCGGCCGCTTCTCCAGAACGGTGCCGTCTTCGGACGTCGGATATAGACAAGCGCGACGGTCGACCAACGACGATGACGCGTAAAGAATGGGATGGGTTAAGGTAGAGCCAAGGGAGTGTCCGTCGACATCAAATATCGCCGATGGGCCGTGGACGGCATTACTCGCTGTCTGCTGGAGAACAACCGAATAATACGCACCCTCTCCTCGCCCAGGTCCTCCTCAACATACTAACTCTGCTGTGTGATGCCCATGAGCCCCGAATTGGTGCTGTAGACGCCGATTCAGTGCCGATATCGAGAACGCAGTATAGCGTATAACGTACCGAGCGGAAGGGACCCGGGCAGGTGGTCGGGAGTACGCCCAACGTCATCTGTATTGCGTCTGCCGGCGCATTGAGGATACCGAGCTGCCGGACGACTGACGGCCCCCGGTCGAGACGATGACATCTTGAGACGGACGACGCCCGGGCTCGAGATATGAGCGGACATGTAAGTACAGGGCGGAGAGCAAACGCTCCAGAAGGTGTGTCTTCGGCCCCTGGTGTCGCATTGACGATATATATGCATCCCAAAGCGAACTGCTGCCGGGGACCGGGGTGTCAGTACTTATCGTACAGACGCAGAAGAGAAGCCTCACAAAAGTCAAGGAAGCGCTCCGTCCTTCAGCGCTGCAGCGAGAACCTCGAATCTCTCCACTAGCAGTCACGAATATCCATCGTTTGGGTCGTCGTCATCCCTGCCCAAGAGACGCACGTTCTCTGCGCCACGACTGCCCGTATTCTGCGCGGGAGAATGGTGAGGACATCCGTCCGCAGTACAAGTGAGACCCTGGACGCACCCGACCCCGCATAACTCAAGCTTGTCTCTCTCTCGACCTTGCAGCGAGCATATTGTCTCTCTCTTTGCAGTGAGCATAGCGGACGCGGACGCAGAATGGCCTGATATTTGTCGGAGTGGGTGGAGACGGCTCAGACGGGGTGGGCTGGCGCGAATGAATATGCCCGGCGCCGAATGCTCAGGCTTTTTCGTCGAAGAATTGTCGTATGGTGTATCTCGAGGCTCGACGGGTGTAGAGGCTACGTCTGGGCGCGGCGGGGATGAGAAGGACGTCGCTGGAGAACGATGGAGTGAGTGAGAGGACCGTCGATGGGTAGCCACTGGCACGCACCTGCATAGCCAGAACGCGCTCCATATTCACCGAGGACGTAGACCTGGGCGGGCTAGGCACGGGTTATCGCCGCCCATCGTCTCGAGGCTGGAGGGTTGTGTGGAGACTCCGTCTGAAAGCAGCGGAGGTGAGAAGGACGTCGATGGAGAACGACAGAATAACGCGCCTCTGGTGTTTCGCTTCGTCGCAGGATGATATGGATGCGTATGGCTGGAGCGCACAACGTTGCTGACTCCTGAGGGCCTACTTGGGGGTATGTCAGGGTAGCTGAGCCTCAAAGGGCTAACCACTCACTGCATAGACCCTTCGCTACTGCTGGCATCTTGAGAACGACTGTCTTCGGGATAAGAGAGTCAGTCTTGCGGGTCCCAGGTCAGGCCGCATAGTTCACGATGGGGAACGATTGTCGTGGAGCGGAAGAGCGAGTGTCACACATCGACCTTCAAGTTGGTGTTCTCGACCACGACTAGGACAAGCTCTCGAATTGCAATGTCGTTGATAGACCGCCGTGGCCGACCCACTGGCTCCGCGTTCAGACAGTCTTCCGCTCCGCAGTCTTCCGCTCCTCGAACCCGCCCGGGCCACCGGCGCTGTTGACTCGGATGCTCGACCATTCTTCGTATGCTGGTGGGCTGCCTAACAATCTATCTATGTGAGTACCTAGGATTCATATGGGCTACGAGCCGATATTTAAAGCCCCCGGATCTGACCCGGGACTGACGTAGACTTGTGTGTACGCTGGCTGTGCGTGGGTTAAAGCTCCTCGACAACCATGGCAAACTTCCCAGACTTGCGCTGCCTTGCATGCCGCCTCTACAAGACCGAGGTCACTTTCATCCTTTGCTCTATATCTACACTCTTACCAAAACTTTCACAGTGTCATGGCAGAGGCTTCGACGTCAAGTGCCAGCGATGCGCGGAGAAGGGGCTGGACTGCGAAGACGATCTACCAGACGCGTACCACCGTCTTGTATACTATTGGGGTTCTCAGATGGGGCCTCCCGCCAGTCCCTACGCCGATCACCCAAACTACTCTCAGCCTGACTCGGAGGCTGGTCCGTCCAATTCGTGTCCGGATGGGACTGCCCTTCAAGCTGCGTTAATGGCAGATCCAATGGTACTGGCAACCCCCGCCGCTTTCCATCCGCCACCCGTGCCCATTGACCCTGGCCCGTCGGTGAACGACTGGCGCCTGGCGTACCGAAGATGCACTACGTGCTCTTACGGGGGCTGGCACGTAAGTTCACTTCTGCCATTGGAGAGATTGTACTTATTGGTGGACTACCTTCAGTGCCTCTTTAAGCCAGGGATACGCGAATGCTTCCGGTGTGTAGAGGAGAAAATCGAGTGCTTGAAGGGTTCTATCTAGGCTGAAGCTGCTTGTCTCGTATGTCATACTACTATAGGGCATATTTACGAGCGTTCCACCTACGATTTACGAATATACGAAGGTTTCTTTATTTAATGCGCCAGGACCGATGCCCATTCCACCCTCCTTCCTATTCGCATTCGAGGGTCGCAGACCCTCTCAGCGGATGTCGGCTCTGGTACGTATGTCCATGAGCCTGAGTGCGGCGACGACAAGGGACAGAAACCAACCACGAGCGCCCCTGCAGTAGAACGTCCTCTGTGTCCGCCTCTGCCGTTCCGAGGATCCTTCGTCTACTCCCAGTGAGTAATCTCGCTCCGCCGCTACTCGTCCCTGGTCGAAGTGATTCGATGCATTGAGGAGCGTCGAGTTTTTGCAGAGGGTCTACAGGGATTAGTCGACATTGGCACGAAAGCGAGAATACACACCCTCTGTGAGATCCGGAAGACGCTGATACCGATAGTCCCGGGCGCGAGCAGAGCTAGAGGCTCCCGGTAACGGTCGCCGACGGAGCAGTCTGTTTGGACTTGTCAGTTGCGGGAGGAGATGAGTAAGAGAATCAGTTAGAAGTCCGAAGGAGAGCAAAGAGGGATGGATAAGTAATGTGAGACGAGAGACAAGGCGCGCCATGGGAGCGAAAGCAAGAAGATAAGAGAATTCGAATCATATAGTGAAGAAGAAGGCAAGGCGGTCGCAAGACGAGCGGGAAAAGGCAGGAAAGAACACATACTTTGTGCAAGTCTCCATCCTCTTTCCATTCTCCTTGCCATATCGATCGTCGTCGTCTCCAAGCTCCGTAGGCACAACCATGCACTCGTCCCTGTTCGCAGTCATGCAATTGACGGATGCGTCGTCGTGGACGGTGGAAAGCCAAAAGCAAACGCCTCGTGCTTGACTTTGACGCTGCCTTGGCAGCGAGGAGCGAGTACGGAGACTAGAAACGGGTCAGAGTGGGTTGTGGGGAAGGAAAAAACAAGTACAGGCCAGTTGTCGCGGTCATATTGAAACTGCATATTCCACAGTGGTGGCGCGCTATCGCTCGTCAGTGAGCAAGAGACAACGGAGACGGAAGAAAACGGACCTTCGGTCGTAACACCATCTTCGGGACTTGGAGATCGTCGCGCATTTGAGGGCCGCTTCTCTCTTAGCCCACAGGAACGCGCTGCCTTCCAACGGTGACCGTCCCGGACTGTCCTGTGACTAGGAGCATTTGAAGTAGGTCCGTCGGTCGAGGGACACTGGGGTCGACGAAACCTGGCTGGGAAGGGTGACGAGGATGTAGTGCCCGTGGATGAGTGGAGGGCGAAAGGGGAGCGTCGGTAGGACGACGGTCACTATCTTTACAGACGTTTAGCGTTTTCGAATTGAATGCAAGGGGCACGCACAGATGTAGACAGTATCCAAGTACCAGGACCGGCTAAGTGTTATGGGGAATAGGCTTCCAGAGCGTTCTCGAGAGCTTGACAATGAAAGCACTGGCAGCGGAAACTGTTCCAGCGAAGATCATTTTCGTGTACGATGCTGGCGACGACGGCCAGAGAACAGGCAAGGCAGACGATTGTGTGTCTTCCGGCGAGTGTTTATAACGACATTGTGGCATTTGTGGAGGCAGAGCTCGTGGTGGTCGAGGCCAAGATGGGTTTGTGACACTTGCTCTTTCGCTCCTCCATCGACCACGCACTTGCATTTCCCTTCGACACTCCCATGGTTCAGCTCGACCTCTCCGCTGAGCACCGAGTGCTGCATCATGGCGCAAAGCGCAGAATGAGGGTTTAGCGGAGGATTGAATCACTCCAAGTCGATTTCGATTTCGATGCAGGTGCGTGTACTTCGTCGGTCGTCCATCGACGTTCTGCTCCCAGCGACTCAGATACCTCTAGCTCGGCTCTGAGAAACGTCGTACTCTCTCCCTAGGCGCCCGTGTCATCCTGCGAGCGCAAGACCAAGAACGTTGCTAGTGCAGGCGCGTTTACCGTCCTTCTTCATTGGCGCCCTTCTTACCCCTACCGCCCTCAGACGCTCTCTGAGGTGGTCCCTGCGCTCCTCGAGATACATAATCCTGCGCCGAAAGAGGATTGACGCTCTCCCGTCGTGTTATCCACCCAACCAAGACCGCTACCATCCACTCATGCACGGAATCGTGCCATCCAGCGTCGTATCATGCATTGGTGTGCTTTGCTTGCGGGAAAGGCGCTCGCGTTATGCGAGTCCGGGTGCGTTCATGGCTCACTCGTACTACGGATGGACGTCCTCACAATACCTCGTGCAGCCGGACAGTTTTGACGCGGAGGACTTCATTGGGCGTCAAGAAGGATGTCGCCGACGACCACTGGACGATATTCGTGCTGGTCCGAGCTCCTTTCGCCGCAGCTGACGGACGGGGCGTTTTTGCGGGTATGTCGTCTTTCTTGCTCTGGTACCAGACTGACGTCGGGCAGCTCCCTTTGGGTGGCATATCGCCAATCCGACACCAGACCCGGATGTACGCCGATGGACCGGAGGGTGTGAACGCAGAGACCAGGGTGCGTAACGCTGGCCTCTCACTTGTGCCGAGTCCTGATAGTCTCTGCAGACGAGCGACCGGCAACTCGTCCCTGTTCCTCCCTACCGATCATTACAGTCGTTTGGCGGCTCTGAATACTCGTCGCCATTACGGACGAGACGAGCCCACTCCCGACCACTTCTTCCTGTGGTCCGTTTCCGGAATCCCACCTGGTACGCTATACATATCTCTTCTGGTTCTCGATACTCATTCGCCGTCCACAGCGCCGCTTCGCAAGACCTTTGCGACTCATGGACACCCGCATCGTATGAGCAGAGACCACTCCGGGTAGAAGGTGCGTATCCTTGGATCGCTTTCTTGCCGACACTGGCCTCGAGAATGACCTGCTTCCAGTACCACATATCCCCGCATCCGAGACGGCCCATTGACGACCTCCGCTGTCGATGGACACTCCCTCCGCCAACCACGACCAACGACCTCATCGCTTACGCTTCATCCGTCGGTAGTCGAGACGAGCTTGTCTATACCTGGCGGCCGAAGACGGGAATCTGGAGATGCGGCACCTCTTCAAGCCGCGTCCTCGGGCCTCTCGCGTTTGACGCGGGACCGATAGAGCCTGCGGGGCATACTACCGCCCGCGCCATGACTCGGGGGCGAATTGGTAGACGAGCGGAAGGTCCGTAGCGGCAGTCCTTGTCGTCGTTTCTTCTGCTGATACGTTACTCGCAGCGACTCCACTGGGCGTGTAGCTCGCCTCGGGCGAATTGGTAGACGAGCGGAAGGTCCGTAGCGGCAGTCCTTGTCGTCGTCTCTTTTGCTGATACCTTACTCGCAGCGACTCCACTGGGCGTGTAGCCCGCCGTCTTGAGGCTGTTCCTGGCACTACCTTTGCGGACCGGAGCACCTCGTAACTTCCACGGATGCCATGTAGGGAAGAAATGGAGGAACGACCCTTGCCGGGGTCAAGCTTTGATTGGAATTGGGTGGGGGAGGGATATGGTGGACGTAGACGTGGACTAGGAGAATGACTCGATCGATGGTCTGCCGCCGGCGGAGGACCAGCATCCAAGGGTGACTGAGTCGAGGCATTGTCTGCTCCCTGTGTCTCCGCCTACATCAAGACTTCGTCGAAGTCCTTCAGCTTGTGTTTCTCATCTTTCTTGCACACGATTCTGTATATATTACCGCTAGACTTGGTGGATGGTCTGGCGGAGGACCGGTATCGACGGTGACTGACTCGACCCATCGTCTAGATCTACTCCCGGTGGTGCTCTGCGCCTGCCTAGACTCCATCGGCTTGTCTTTCTCGTCTCTCTTGGACACGATTCGGTAGACACCACTACTGTTAAGTATGTCCTCCATTACCAGTAGTATAGGTGTTGTGCGTGGACGCTTATTGGTACATTCTTAAAAAAAATATTACCAAGCGCCAGCGAGGTTTTTTGGGCGCTTATTGGAGCGTGACGCCACCGTGACATCGGACTCGGAGCTTGCTCTTGACCGCCATCTTGTAAGTTGTCCACCTACCGCATATCCTCCATGTACGGGAATTAAATCTCATCCAGGTCAAATCTGAAAGCCTTTCTTTGACTCGCAGACCACCGCTGGCTACATCCTCGCCGATGGCCTCCATTGACACTGTCCCCAATGAACTGCTCTCTACGTTCTTCGAATACTACCAGGAATCGTGCGATGAACCCGCCGGGTTGCGCCCAATCCATCGACTGATGCTGGTGTGTCGTCGCTGGAACGAAGTGGCCCAATCTACTCCGGAGCTGTGGACGACCGTCTACCTCGGCAAAAAATGGAGCCTTCACCTGCTGAATTCTCAGCTCCGACGCTCCGGTGCTCTGCCTTTGAATGTCTCGATTTATGAGGCGGAAGATGCGCTGTTTGACAGGGAGGGCGAGATGATGCTCGACTGCCTCTTCCAGCACGCATACCACTTTGCCGAGCTCTATGTTGCGGTGAATCCGCGATACTTGCTGGATATCTTTCAAAGAATGGATATCCTCAGCTTTCCAGTCTTGCACACTCTGCAACTCCGCGCGCAGGAAGCCTTCCTTCGACGCCGGAATGCTTCGGACGAGGGGACGAATTCAGACAAGGGCTCGGATTCAAAAGAGCACTCGGATGCAGACGAGAGCTCGGACTCGGACGACGGCTCGGATTCGGACGACGGCTCGGATTCGACGGAAGACTCAGAGCCAGACGACGCTGCTGCGTGTGTTTTATCTTCCGCGCTCCTGTCGACTGGCCTTCCCGCTCTGCAGTATCTACGTGTGCATCGAATCGGAGGGGAATTCACCGTCCTCACTGGACTCCACTCCCTCGCCCTTTCTGGAGGGTACTTCGTGATGAATCCGCACCTGATTTCCGTCTACGAGCTGCTATCCATGTTGGAATCCAGCCCACAGCTGCAATCCCTGGAGTTGCGTCTCGTTCTCATCCAACCCGGAGAAGAAGGACACGCAAGGCACCACCCAGTCAGCCTTTCCCATTTGGAGCTGCTCAACCTCTGCGAGCTCAGTGGTCCGACCATTGAGCTACTGGAACATCTCGACTTTCCGTTAAATGCCGAAATCGCCCTCCGTCCAGAGCGTGTCGGTAACGCCGAAGAGCTGAGCCCAATTCTCCACCCGCTTCTCAAACACCTCCGAAATGCGCCGGCTGCTTATGAGGATCCACCAACTCTGCTCACCCTGTATATTCCCGCCACAGACCCGCACTTCAGGGTCGAGATGTGCGCACGCACGGAGTTCTGGCAGCACAATAGCTTTCCTACCGGTGACGTGGTCTCGATTGGCGTGTCCCGCTGGGCAGAGGAGGATCACTTCCCGCTGTTGCGCGTCATTTTGAGCAACGACGCTCCGCTGTTCATGCATTTGCAGACGATAACACATCTGGATATACGGACTGCCGACCTCCCCAAGGATGCTTTTGGCTTTCTGCTGGAGCTCCTTCTACCCAGCTCCTCGGAAATTGTCCTCGAGGCCATCGCCATGACGGTTGATTCGTCCGGAGGCACCTTTTGCGAAGCATTGTATGAGCGGATGCTCGAGATACACGGAGGCAACCGCCCGATATCTTTCCCACTTCGAAGCCTCCTCCTAGAACTCGATATCTCCGCCAAAAAGAACCACGGGGCGCCGGCCAACACAGACCAATACGATGCCGACACTTTCGTGCAAACCCTCATAACACTTCTCCGCGCCTTGCGTCGTTTGAAAAAGTCGGAGAAATCACTGGAGAGTATTACCATCCAGCAGACATGGATACCCCACTATCAACGCGAAGATGTGCCGGAGTGGCATGCCCACGAAAAGTATCGGACGCGTTGGTTACTGGTGCAGGACTTTGTGGATGAATTAGTGTGGCGCGAGGATAGCTTTACGTGGGAGGAGGAGGTTGAAGGGTAGAGTTTTATACATATCGTCGATTGTTTTTTGGACGATTGGAATGCCTCCGATGCGTCGAATTAGCTGCTGAATATGTATGATGTACCTCCAAAGTATCAAATTGTGCACAACATTTTGTTTCGTCTCGCATAAGCTCTTGAATTTGGATTGTCAGCTCCCGTTTCTTGCCATCCGACGGTGCGATTAAGTACTAGTACGAGCTTGGCAGCGACCGGACGACAGCGAACAACACCAGATGCATACTTGTTTATTCCAGGAGCCAACCCTACCTGAAACCGGTCTACGTGGTAGAGCCGTCAGGCAAATGAATAGAGCGATAGACGCAGGGATTAGGTTGTAGGAGCTCACCTATTTATGTGTCGCCCATCACGGCAGCGCGCGCAGCGAGTAGCACATCCCACTGAGGGAGCGAGAAGTACTCCGGTAGTTTGCTCCAGGTCAGCTGCAACTCTGAGGAGACGTCTGTTGTCGCTTTTACGCAACACAACGGGCACAATGCGGGTCGACGACCCAGCTTGCAAAGATATCGCTGTCGTACCCAAGATCCACCGTTTCGAAGTAGTGCCCCACAGCGGCCTGTCTCGCTTGCCTGCATTGGGCCTCTGTCGTGCAGTGTCTGTCTGCCAGGAAATTACCATGAAGGCGGGAGAAAATATTTGTGTGATCGAGGGAGAGGATTCTCTTGCCGCGAACACAAAGGATGATATCCTCCAGATCCACATTTTTGCACCCCACAGCTGTAAGGAGATCGTGGGATAGGGATTGACAGGTCAGGTAAAATGCGGCGGGGAGAAGCCATAGAGCACTGACGCGACGGAGAGCGTCGATGGTCATGAGTTGATTCCGATCGACGATAGATATATCTGCCCTTTTCTCCCCGTTGGCTGTGAGGCCAAAATAATCCGATGAAGACGAATCCATGCTTCCGAACGCGATGGGGAATGCCGGCTCCAGGTGCTTCAACCCGCGCTTGAAAAGATACTGGACATCATACTTGTGGGATAGACGGAGTATTCCCAGCAGCGGGAGGCGTTTGAAGGGTTCCGGATGAGGCATGAAGTAACTGCGCTGGGAATAAGGCCCTGATCGACGCGACGAGGATGGAGCACGCACCTGGAGTCGAATATGGCTCGTAGAAACACCTCCACGTCGTCGGCCTCGTCAGTAAGGGTGACGGAAGGGCAGCCTTCGTAGACTTCCGCTGCGGCATCCCCAGGCTCTTGTGGAAGCGCGAGCATATCCCGAAAAACGGTTGAGCGTGCCGCGATAATGGACTTGGTTACTTTGAAGAGCTTTACACCAGCTCGAATCACCAGCGTCCCATCCGGGAACCAGAGATCGTAGACGGCGGTAGGGATGGGTGGCACGTTTTTCATGATGATGGCGGTCAGAAGAGAGCACGGTGAAGCCAAACAAGGCACGCATCAATACCTCCTTATCCGGAACCGTCATCATGGACGACGCGCCATCTTGCCCCGCCACTAAAGTCGAGGATCTATGGTTCCCAGATGGCACCCTCGTCATCTGCGCTGGCCAAAAGCTGTTCAAAGTATCGAAATTCGTTCTCGTGGCGCGCTCCGGCGTCTTCCGTGATATGGTCGCCTTACCACCCAAACCCGACGACGATTTGTACGATGGTTATGAGGTTATTTATCATTGTTTATTCCGAAACTGAAAGCCGAGTCCGAGTGTTGTCACACATAACCCAATCATCAAACTCAATCTTTCTTGACCGAAACCGAAATTTCAAGCCTCCATCCACCTTTGCACAAGGAGAGGAAACCAACGAACTGGTACACTAACGTGATGCCATCACTCTCCGGCTGAGTCCCGTACGGCCATCATTCCGAGGCCGCGCTTTGCCGCATGCGTCCACTGGCTTCTTTCGTGGCTGCCAAGCTAATCCCTCGGCAGATTTCTTTGCGACCGGGTGCGTTCGAAAGCCCTTGCCCGTCGCTATACACACATGCTCATCCCGTCTCTGGCAGTCTGGCTGCGGTCACCGCCGTGCCCACCGTCGGCGGTCCGTGGCTTGAACACCCTGCTTGTTGTGTGGCTCGAAGGCCTACTTCTGGCTCAAAGTCTTTGAAAGTCACCGTGTCTGTGAGCCCTAGCTCACTGCTAGGTCTCCTCTTCTCAAGTCGATGCTTCATTTCAATGTCTCCGCCTTCACGGACCCGCTCTTTCAATCTAGCTTGCAGTTCACTGTCCGAGACTCCACAAATCCATTATATCCTCTACTGCTGCACTACCTCACTATTCTGCGCATACTCTCCGCTATGACCGGCCTAACTGACAGTTACTTGCTCCCGTTTTTCATGTGCACCAATCTTCACGCCCTTGAAACTTGAACATATATATCGAGGAAGTTTCCTCTCATGGGTGTTGCAACCGCCCCGCACTTGCCTGCACGCCACGCTTGAATCACCTGCCCCTTCCTAGAATAGCTACAATACCCGCGTCAAGATCTCCGACTGGTCTTCCACCTCAAGCGTCTTCTTGGCAATTCCAAATAATTAAGTCCCTTACAGGAGAACATGACCACTCTGATAAAGCCACGCATGGTTAGCGCCGAGAAACATTCAAACTCGTCTCTGACTCCGTAAAATGACTTGCCCGCTGTCTCAAGCGCTACTCCTACCCTCTGCAACGTCGGCACGACCCATGGACCATTCAACTTGCCCACATCTCCACCATCTCCCGCTTATTTCAATAAATCCCTACCAGCTTTGATTATCCCAGACACTTCGATCATGCTATCCTGTGACTCGTTCAATAAGCTACGCACCATGAAGATTCTGTATCAAGTTAACACGTTATTGAGGTATACACACAGCACTCTTCATTCCTGCTGCTTCCCGCCCATTCCAATCATTCACTGTCTACTCCATGCACCGCCAATGAAGCGTCAGCGCAACCTGCACCTGCACCGGAACGAGAGCAATTTACCGACACCAACCTGCGATCGAGCGACGATGTTGGGAACACGCGCAGATACTGTAGCATTTTACTCAATTCGAATGGCTTTTTTGGCGTGACATCGCATACGAACTGAAGCTTTCGTATGATACCATAAAACTTCCTTATATGGCAAGTTTTTGCGCCGTAGGCGCCGAAAATTGTGCAAAATTACCCTTTTGGGACGCGATTTTTCGACCTTGGCCGTGACATACGAAAAAATTTCGTAGGATTGGGAGCAGCGTGACGCGTGACATTCGAATTGATTAAAATGCTACAGTAGTAGTAATATTGCACTCCAGAACTTTTGGTACATGGTACCGATTACTCTACGCGCCACATAACCTTGCAGGGAGCTACTACCGGAGGGTTCCCAATGTACAAGTATAGTGGGCGCAATGGAGAGGAAAAATTGGGACGGCCCACAATTTTCCAGTTGGCTGTGACAGTAGCAGGAACGAGTAAATCCACTCAATATATCCACATTTCCTTTGTTTAGATTTTTCTTGAACTTATTGCGGAAACTTTTGCCGAATTGCCTCAAAAAGCCGCACGGTCTTGCCGTTGATGATACACTGATGGCCGAGGGCTCCCCGATTGACTGGACAGGCTACGAAGGGTACCAAATTTTAGCAAGCCGACATTTGGTTTGATCATTCAGTACCGAAGGTTTCAGCTTCGGTATTCAGCTTATCATGTGACTCAGATTTCAGTTTGAGTGTTCAGTTTTTGGCAAAATGATGGGGTTTCGACATTCGGCATTATAAAACACATCGGATTCAAGCATTTACTATTAAACAATGAAAAAAGACTTTATAGATGGTTGCTCCATGGTTGCCCTCACAGACAAAGGAGAAGATGTAGAAGAATTTTTGAGAGCGGTATTTGATTCGAGGTGCGTCCTGCATGCGTAAATGCAGACGTAAATGAGCCTGAATCTGATCTTCATTTTGCGCAACAGCTACTTTGAGCCGCCGCCAACACCTGTTGTCTTCCCTTCTCTTGTCGGAATCCTCCGGCTGGCGCACAAATACGATGTCAACTACCTCTTCAAGCGCGCTTTGAAACACCTCGAGGTGTTCTTCCCCTCCTGCGGCGTTCTCCCGGAGCCTACGGCCATGCAGCTTTACCGCAGGTTCACTGCGAATGGATTTACCTCCTGGGCCCAGCTCGTTGCATCGACGAGTCCCGCAGGTCCCGCAGGTCCCGCAGCTAGGAATAATCTGGTCATCCTCAAGGTTCTACGGCAGGTCGGGGCGACGTGGCTTCTCCCCGCAGCGTACTATTTTGCATCCCTGTTGTCACTCGACGATCTGTACACTGTCCCGCGAGATGCTGATTGGGATGAGTATGACATAGTTCGATGCTCTAGAGTCCGGCGATTCTTCTCGTCACACCACGCTACCGCCTTGGTGCATTTTACAACTCCGGCCGACAATGCACATTGCGCGCAGCCGGCACTCTGCATTCTGGGGAGACAAATGGTCCTGCAGCTGTGTCTGACAGCCGCTGCTCGTTTCCCGGACAGGGGCCTCCTTTCTAGTTGGACTTCAAGTCCGAACTCAACCGAGTGGCGGGACGTGGCCGATGCAGGATACTGTCCCCAGTGTTTGGCTCACTCCCAGGACAAAGTTCGGGCCCAATGTGTGGTCGCCTGGGATGGCCTCCCAAAAAAACTCGAGCTCAGGACATGGCCCGATCTAGCCGCTCTGCGCCATTCGGTTATGGATTCGTAATCATTACTTCTGTGAGTCCCCGCAAAGGCTGAGGCTTACGCTCCGGAATTCGGCTTTCTCATGAGTCATGCAGCTTTTCTTCGCAGTGTCTACTATGATGTACTCCCAATGAATCCAATTGTGCCTCAGTTTTTTTTCTTGTCGCATAAGCTCTTGGATTTAGATTCAAGTTACTTCTGAGTTATACTGACTTGTGGCCGTTTTTCTTGTCATGTTCCGACGACGCGATTATATATAATGCCGGGACCAACTTAGACGCGGCCGAGCGAGTAACATAAGACATAAGTCAGTTTAATTTCAGGGGCATCACTCCTGATTTGATGCAGATCAAGCCGGCAACGTGACGTTTCGGCGGTTGGCACAGACCACGACGAGCGCCGGAAGAGTCCCGCCAGGAGCACGTCTCATTATCTGTTCCTCTTGTCCCATCAACCCTTTGGTCCTCCTACGCCTGCCGCGTGAACGACGGGCTCACGGATCCACGCACAATGAGCATGCCAGTGCCCGCAGCTCTCCGCCTGGACCGACTGCAAGTCCTCCCCATCTCTACTCGCGTGGGTTCTCGCGTCCTCCTTGAGCTCGCTGGACTCATTTTCCTCGTAGATCATCATCCTCCCTGCTTGCAAGTCAAATGCCTCGAAGGAAACAATCGACCGCGCTGTGGAAAAGATCTTGAAAGAGGGCAAGGACGCACTCTCGGCAGTGAACCTCAATCGATATCTGCCCTTCTTTTTTGCCGTCCTGGACCCATCTCGCATTCCTAGCGCCGCTGCGATGGAAACCTTGTCGTCTGCGACTCAAACTGCCGTATATTCCGGTGCGGTCGCCCTCGATCTGATACTGCTCATCAAGGAACTCCCTCCTGCTATTGCGCTCCATTGCTGGCCACGCATTTCCGCCTGGCTGGGATTCATTCATCTTCATGACACACAGGTTTCGACACAGATTGAGTCGCCTCGGCCTTATATCCCTGGCAGGCTGTATACCAATCTGCTCCTCTACATGGTCGCTCTGACCGCCCGGCATCCCGAAGCCAACAAAATCTTCCACTCAACCCCCGGTTTCGCGACGTTTGTGATGAAAATCTGGGTCCATTTCCGCGACGCTGGACAACTCCGCATGCGAGACCAGCTAACTCTCTTCACTGGATTGCTATCGCGGACAAATTTTGGACGCGACACCGAATCCAGACCGCGGAAACAGCTACTTGAGGAGGCGCTTGACGGTGCCGGTGGGACGTACGGCGATATGGCACTCCTCATTGTGGATTTCCTTGACGCGGTTTTGGCAACTACGCAAGAGTTGGAAGAAACACGCTCAGGTCGAACTACCGCGGACTTTGTACGAGTCATCCTCATGGTGACTATAGACCTTGACCACTCGTCGCTATCACCCCCCACAGAGGAACACCCGCTTCATCGGTACGGCGGCCACCTCACCTCCGCCCTACGTGAAATTGACGCGGTGTACCGGGCGCTTCTCAACATCACCAATTACCTGTCTGCGTTCCCTGCGCCTCCGAGACCCGATGGGAGCGGTGTCGGGCTGTGTGGCAGCCAATTGCTCAAACTAATCCAGGAAGAGGTAGATATCGCAAGCGCGATCCGGGCGGGCCTTGTGCGCACGCTGGCGAATATTTATTCAGGAACTGGTCACGACGAGACCTTCGAGATGATGCTCGAATTGGTGTTGACGCCCGTATTGACGTCCACACAACTCCTTCCTGCATGCTCACAGGCCATCGAGCAGTTGCCCGTAACACAGCTCGACAATAACCCACAACGGGTTGCTTTTGTCGAGAAGACGGCCGAGCGAATGGGCCTCCTGGCCCAACTCGACGATTCTAAGGACAATGAAAGCTCTTCGGCTCTCGCGACGTGGAGAACGAAGGCCTGCGACAACGTCGAGGTAACGTCCTCGCACTCATTCCGAGTCTGGTCTAATCGTGTTTGCAGTGCAATAAAATCCAAGAACGCTCCGCCTTTCGACGATGTCCGTGCGGCAGTGTGTACTACTGCTCGCGTACATGCCAAATTACGGACTGGCATGGCGCCAACGGTCATCGCTCGGTGTGCGGTACCCGTTGGCTATTCCTTCTGTGTGTGTAAACATTGCGTCACCTTGACACATTTTTTACGCTTTCCTTTTCAGCGGATTTCATGATCCCCCGCATCCCGTTCAAGCAGCGATGCTTCCTCCGGCAACTCATCCATGCCGACTACCTCCAGAACTTCGACAAGATTTGCCGATTGCAAGCTGAGTTCATCTCCGTGGACTCTGAGTCGGACAGCACTCCGGCGACCGCAGACCCTCCCCTCTGCATAACCTGGTTTGACTATGCGTATCGCACAGACGTCGAAATAACCATCCACGACGTCGATTCTGACCTGGTATCTCATCTACGCAGCGGCGCCGAAGCAGAATGGGACCACATCTTTCTGCGCGCACGCAGGAGTCGAGGGACCATTGCTATCCACGTCCTCTCGCTTACACAGCTCTCGTCTGAGGCATCCAGATTCGTGATCATTCCACTCAGGATTAGCGCGTCTGCGGCGCGGAAACTGGGCCAGTTGTGTGAGCGGCAATGCGACTCGGAGGCCGAGTTCTCGCTCTTCAGTTCGATGTTGGAGGGCGCAGATGAGGGAATATTTGGAATACATTAGTTTTCGATTCAATTCCAAGAAATGTAAACTTTTTCGAGCGTTCGCTAGGTTTGATAAGTATTGTCCTCTCAGCCTACAGTACATGACCACGCGAGTCAGACCGTGAGCTGCCATTCACAAACTAGGAACTCCTGTGATACTTCCGTATATTTTCTGTGGCATGTTAGAGATGTTCAGTCGGCAATCAGAAGAAAGTGCAGCCAAACAAGCCACGCATCAAAACCTCTTATCCGAAACTGTCATCACGTTCGCTCAGCAACGATGGAAGCCGTCCAGCCTGCCCGCCAGGTCGAAGATCTGTGGTTCCCGGATGGCACGATCGTCATCCGTGCAGCCGACGCACTCTTCACGGTCTCGAAATTCATTCTAGCCGCTCGCTCGAGCGTCTTTCGCGATATGATTTCGCTGCCAGAGCCCGACAGTGACCAGGAGAGTTACGATGGCTGCTTGTCGGTATCTCTCCCCGACGATGCATCCGATGTCGAGGTGTTTTTGAGGGCCATCTTTGACTCGAGGTGCGTCATCGTAGCAGCCTGTCCAATGTTTATCCTCAACTCGTCCGCAGCTACTTCATGCCACCGCCTGTACCAGTCAGAATTCTCCCTCTCTTGGGAATCCTTCGCCTCTCTCACAAATACGACGTCAACTATCTGTTCCAACGGGCCTTATAACACCTCGCCGTCTTTCTCCCCTCATCCACCACTCTTCCCCAAACGGAGGAGTTCCGCGTGCACGACTATCGCAATCTCATGCAGGATGGAGAGCCCTGGGACTCCGCTCTAATTGAACGGAACTTGCTCTTGACGTTGAAGGTCGTCCGTCAGGTCGGCGCCCTGTGGCTCCTTCCCGCCGCGTTCTATTACTCCGGCCAAAGCGATATCGAAGATCTTCTGGCTATGCAGCATCAGGTCGCCGACGCTGAACACGATATAAGCCTCTGCTATCGCGTACAGTGTTATCTGGCCGGCGCAAGAACGGACGCGTTTTCGCATTTTGCCGCCGAGTCCAGTCCGGAATCTTGCGTGCAGCCAGCACGCTGCGTTGCAGGTAGACTCACAGCCATTAGCTTGCTCTTCGAAGATCTGCAGGACAAATTTCGGAATGTCTTCTGTGGCTGGGACCGGACGCCGGGATCGTTAGGCATGGACGCGGTTCGTGCGCATTATTGTGACCATTGCTGGGCAAACACTGAAACTACACTTCTCAATTATTATGAGGGCGCCTGGCAGGACCTCCCAGACATCTTGGAACTACCAGCATGGGATGTCTTGGAAACGATGCGTCAGGCGGCCTTACACCGTTCAAGTTAGGGTATAACCGGTCTTTCTACAAATGTATCCACCTTTTCCTAAAATATTTTGAACTCGGACTCAGCCCATTCCAACGACAGCCAAAAGAATCGGGAACCTTCTTCACAACGCCGTCGGAAGCCGAATTGAACCTCTGCTCCGAACACTATCCTGAGGCTTGGTGACCGCTTAGGATCGCGTGCAAACGCAAGCACGACGGCTTGCAGAGTGAGATTAGACCCTCACTGAGTCCGAATCGAGGACGGAATAAAAGAATTATTATCATCTTCGCGCTTGAGGATTAATATCATGGGCTGCATTCGAGAGCTGAGAGGCTTGTAAGAACAAATTTGAGGCGCTGTATAGATTGACAACATGCAAGATTTCTTTGCGGCAAGAAGGGAATAGGAGCTGCACCGAAAGCCGCCCGCCAAATTGGGACGTGCTCTCTGATCTCCCTCCCCTGTACGGGAATTGTTCGAGAGTCTGCTCTTACCTTTTCCCAATATTTTGAACTCGGATTACAGCCTATTCCAATGACAGCCAAAAACAATCGGGCGCCTTCTTCACAACGCCGTCGGAAGCCGAATTGAACCTCCGATCCTAACACTGGCACGAGGGTTGGTGACCACTTAGGAATGCGTGCGAACTTGAATGCAAGCAAGACGGCTTGTAGAATGAGATCAAACCCTGGCTCAGTCCGAGTCCGCAGTCCAGCCAAGGACGGAATAAGAGCACAAGAGTTAGTTGATCCTCTGAGCGCTTGGGGATTCATATCATGGGTTACGTTCGAGGGCTGAGATCGTAACAACAAATTTGAGGCGCTGTACAAAGCGACCTCACGCCAGAGGCATATTAATATGAAGAGGCAATAGGACTGTACCGCAAACGGAAAGCCGCCTGCCAAATTGGGACGTGCTCTCTGATCTCCCGCATTAATTTCTGCATACGGAAATTGATCACGAGTCTGCTTGCCAAGAGGTCGCTTAATGCTTTCAATTGGGGTGTACGGGCCGTACAAACATCCGCTCTATCCTCTAGCAGACAAGGGGATACCGTTGACCGACGAAGACGAGAGCAATTCTGTATCGAGCGCTTGATACATGAGCCTGCTACATAGGTAATAAGAGGTCGCTTAATGCTTCCAATTATTTAATGCGAGCCGTACAATACAAATACATACATGCGTTCTGGCTCTACAGAATCTACGCGCAGGCGACTAGTACTCAGAAGGGAGAGGGTCATTCCGTATCCGTATCTAGTACCCGCTACACCCGACGTTTATCCCATAACGATAACTCCATAACCTATCCAGAATACCGTCAGCCCAGTATTCCGCACGAGGACAGAGAAGGAAGAGAAGAAAATAATCAGATATATATGAAGATGAAGAAAGCCGGTTTTGAGATCATTCAAAAGCTCCCCGAGACACAGATCCGATGAGTCGGCAGTGAACTCGCGAGCGTCATATGGCCCCGGCGCGTCTCGTCATTTGGGATTCGCATGCGAAGAAAGACGTACCTCACGACCGTGAGCTATACAGACCCCTCCTCCTCCTCCGCTTCCTCGTCCGTCAACTCCTCGCCCGTGCGAACGCCGCCATGTCCGCGCTCGTAGCCCTCCCTGCGTGCCCAGGCCCAGCCGTCGGTGTATGGCTGGACACGCATCGGGAGGAGAAGACTCCATAGCGGATATGGCGCTGGTGAGGGTGAGTGGTTACCTGCGACTGTATTGAGTAACTGTATCATCCAGAAGAAGGAAGGGAGGAAGGAAGGGACGTACCAAACGCCACATTGAAGAACATCGCCAAATTCCTTCCCTTCGCACCGAGATCATACGAGTTGACGAACGCCTCCGCTCGTGTCAGCGCGACCTTGCGGTAGACGTCGTGGTCTTGCCCCTCGACGGTGGTTTCGCCGGCGGCGACGGTGCGGAGGTGGAAGAGGAGCATGATGCCGACGGCGAGGGACATGACGGCGGCGAGAATGTAGATGAGGAGGAAGAGCACGGAGGGGATGGTGTGTGGCCAGTCCTGCGGGAGTACTAGTTAGTGATCATGAAAGAAAGGGAGGAGGGAGGAAGGAAGGGAAACAACGCACGTTCCAGTGCCCACGCGGACCGAAGCCCAGAGCGCTTAGTGCGGTGTCCCAGCCGGCGAAGCAGTATGCTAGGCAGGCGATGACGAGGTAGGCCATGAAGAGGACGAAGTGCCGCTCGTTGTGGACGCCGACGCATTGGTTTATCCCTACGAGGTGCTTTAGCGGGAAGGGCTAGGACGAAGGGAACACGGACACTGCGAAAGATGTTAGCGACGAGTAGGGGGAAGAAAGGACACGTACAGGACAGTGGTGGTCGTACTTGAGCACGCAGCGGTTGCATATTCGGCAGTGGTGGGCACGCTGTGGGTCGTCAGTAAGCTAAAAGACCACCGGAAAGGAAAGGAAAAAAAAAACGCACCTCTGGTCGTATAACACCACATCTTCGACACTTGGTCAACGTCGCGCGGGTTATGGGCGCCGCCTTCCCAGTGTGGTTCACAGGACCTCTCCGAGCCCACAGGAACGCGCTGTCCTCTAACCGCCCGGACTGGCCCTCGACTGGGAGCATTTGTAGAGGCTCTGTCGGCGGAGGGAGATTCGGGTCGACGAATCCTGGCCGGACACGGGTGACGAGGAAGTATTGGCCGTGCATGTTCAGTGCGATGAGTACACAGAGTGGTGTGGTGAGGAGGGGGAAGGGGAGCGTCGGTAGGAGGATGGTGACTGCAAAGTACTTCAGCGTTGGCCAGGTGAATAGAAGTGGCACATACAGAAGCAGGCAGTGCCCAATCCTGTTAGCAGGACCGCAAAGGTAACGAAGAATGGGCCCGCAGCACCGGTGAGACGGTCTGCAAGCCGTTCGAGGGCTTTGAAGCAGCGAAAGACCGTCCGAGCGCAAATCATTCGGGGGTTGCCTGCGAACTGACGACAGGGAGAAGGGTCCAGTACTCTCGCACAGACTGGGCGTAAACGAGCTTAGGGTGATAGGCGTCGCTGGCGGATGAGCGGATGAGCGGAATGAGGTCTGACAGCGAGCGTGACGATACGCGCGGCCCAATTTTTCAAAAGGCTTTGTCATTCACCACCCACCACCACGACTACGGCGAGGACGGTCCCCGGATGAATCGGCTCGTATGGAAGACTGCGAGTAGGAGCTCGCTGTGGCGGACGGCGAGCACGAGCCGGGTTACGCTGGACTCACTCCAAAACGGCTGCTCAAGACGTGCATTCGCCTCGACGTCGGCCCTCGCTGTAGGCCGCGTCAACCCTCGATGGGTCAACGCCAAAGGTCGTGGAGAGGGCGAAGGGAAGGGTCCTGTACGACTGGACGCAGAGGAAGACGACGGCCAGGATGAGAACCGCGAGGATGCTGGCGAAAGCGAGAGCGGCGAGTCTTCGTCGTCATCATCCAGCTCTACCCCACCATCGTCTTCATCGTCCTCTTCCGACCCACCGCCATCCTCCCCACCATCGTCATCGTCACCCCCAACGACGCTCGCGAAACAATCCGTCCCGGAAAACTACCCCCACGTCCTCGCTCTCCCCATCGCTCGCCGTCCACTCTTCCCTGGCTTCTACAAGGCCGTCGTTATCCGCAACCCCGCCGTCGTCGCCGCCATAAAAGACATGATGAAACGTGGCCAGCCGTACCTCGGCGCCTTCCTGCTCAAGGACGAAAACGCCGACAGCGACATCATCACCGACTTGGACAGCGTCCATCCCGTAGGCGTCTTTGCGCAGATCACCAGCGTGTTTGGCGCTGCTGGGAGACAGGTTGGGCCGGGAGGAGAAACCGTCGAGGAGGAGGGCTTGACGGCGGTTCTCTACCCCCATCGCCGCATCGTCATCACCGAGCTGCTCAAGGCGGGCATGGCTCAAGTAGAGCCCGCTCCAGCACCAGAAGACCCGCAGAGCGTCGACTCGCCCTCACCTCCTGCCGAAGACACCGCCGCCGTTTCCGGGCCAATGCAGACGTCCTTCCTACACACGCACCCCATCTCCCTCGCGTCAATCTCCAATCTCACCACGCTCCCCTTCGCCAAAGACGCCCCGACCATCCGCGCGCTCACCGCCGAGCTCATCAGCGTCTTCAAGGACATCGCCCAGCTCAACCCCATGTTCCGCGACCAAATCACAAACTTTTCCATAAACCAAATCTCGGCGAGCATCTTTGACGAGCCGGACCGGCTGGCGGACTTTGCTGCCGCTGTGAGCTCGGGCGGGGTGCAGGAGCTGCAGGACGTCTTGGAGAGCCTCGACGTCGCCGAACGCCTACAAAAGGCGCTGCTGGTTCTCAAGAAGGAGCTGATCAACGCCCAGCTGCAGTCGAAGCTCTCGCGGGACGTCGACTCGAAAATCGCCAAACGCCAGCGCGAGTACTACCTCATGGAGCAGCTCAAGAACATCAAGAAGGAGTTGGGGATGGAGAGCGACGGCAAGGACAAGCTGCTCGACAAGTTCCGCGAGCGGGCGGCCAAGCTGCGGATGCCCGAGGTCGCGAGGAAGGTCTTTGAGGAGGAGATGAGCAAGCTGGCGGGGTTGGAGCCCGCGGCGAGTGAGGCGAATGTGACGAGGAACTATCTCGATTGGATCACCCAGGTGTGTGGTTCTCCCGCACTCGTTTCGAGTCCAAGCTAACAAGTATAGATTCCTTGGGGCTCGCATACGCCCGAGAACTTTTCGCTCAAGCATGCGCAGGAGGTGCTCGACGCGGACCATTACGGCCTCGCGGACGTCAAGGATCGTATCCTCGAGTTCCTCGCAGTCGGCAAGCTTCGGGGGACACTGGGCTCGCTGCCTGCGCCTGCGCCCGCTGCGACGGACGACACACCCACTGCGACTGCCAGCCACCCGAAGATCCAGGGCAAGATCCTCCTGCTTACGGGCCCGCCTGGTGTCGGCAAGACCTCGATCGGCAAGTCGATTGCGCGCGCGCTGGGCCGGCAGTTCTTCCGCTTCAGCGTGGGCGGGTTGACGGACGTTGCGGAGATCAAGGGACATCGGAGGACGTATGTCGGTGCGCTGCCGGGCAAGATCATACAGGCGCTGAAACGCGTCGGGACGTCGAATCCGCTGGTGCTCATTGACGAGGTGGATAAGATTGGGCGGGGGATCAATGGGGACCCGTCGAGTGCGTTACTCGAGATGCTTGATCCAGAGCAGAACGACGCCTTCCTGGATCACTAGTACGTCTTCCCTCTATCGTTTACGGGTCGTTGCTAACGTACTTTCATAACAAGCATGGACATCCCCGTCGACCTCTCCTCGATCCTCTTCGTCTGCACCGCCAACACGCTATCCACCATCCCGGCGCCGCTGCTCGACCGTATGGAGGTTATCGAGGTGTCTGGCTACGTCACGGAGGAGAAGACGGCGATTGCGAGCCGGTATTTGGAGCCGCAGGCCCGGGACGCGAGTGGTCTTGCCGGAGCGGATGTGCAGATTAGCGAGGACGCGGTGGGTGTGCTGATAAGGGATTATTGTCGTGAGAGTGGGGTTAGGGGATTGAAGAAGGCTATTGAGAAGGTGTGTGTTGTTGTTTTGTGAGAGGAGGGGAGGCTGACGGGATAAAAGATTTATAGGAAGACGGCGCTGAATATCGTGCGGGATCTTGGGGAGGAGGTCTTCCCCGAGCCGGTTGTGCCAGCGAAGGAGAATGCCGAGGTCGAATCGACGCAGCCTGCGCCGAACGCGGACGACTCGAACGAGCCCGTCCCAGTGACGACCACCGAGCGCCAGCCGCTCCCCATCCCGTCCTCGGTCCACGTCCGCATCACGACCGACAACCTCAAGGAATACATGGGCCCGCCGGTCTACCAGAAGGACCGCATGTACGACAACGTCAAGCGCAAGCCCCCGCCGGGCGTCAGTACGGGGTTGGGGTATTTGGGTAATGGGAGCGGGGCGGTTATGCCGATTGAGGTTGTTGTGAGTTTTTTGTCTTCTGTTTGCGTGGAGAATGGTCGCTGATGATTGGGGGTTTGTGGGTGATGTAGAGCATGCCAGGGAGAGGCGGGCTGCAGCTTACGGGCAAGCTGGGCGAGGTTATTCGGGAGAGCGCGCAGATTGGGTTGAGCTGGGTGAAGAGCCATTCGGAGGTGTTGGGGATTACACCACCGCCGGTTGCGACGACGACGACGGTTACGGGCGAGGGGAACGCGACGACGACGACTGCGCTGTTGCTGGATAACCGCGACATACATGTGCATATGCCCGAGGGGAGCATTGGCAAGGACGGCCCGAGTGCGGGGACTGCGATAGTCTCTGCGTTTGTGTCGCTGTTTACCAAGACGAGTATTAGCTCTGATATCGGTGCGTTCCCCATCCTACACTTACCTTCCCTCGTTACTGACGACAACAAACGACAGCCATGACGGGCGAAATCTCCCTCGGCGGCCAAGTCCTCCCCGTCGGCGGGCTGAAAGAAAAGATACTCGCGGCACATCGTGCGGGGATCACCACCATCGTCGCGCCCGCCGCGAACAAGGCGGACATTGAGGAGAATGTGCCTGCGAGCGTCAAGGAGGGGATAAGGTTTGTGTATGTGGAGGATGTGAAGGAGGTGTTGTATGAGGTGTTTAGAGGGACGAAGGTTGTGGAGAGGTGGAGGGAGAGTATGCCTTTGGAGGAGGAGGAGGGCGAGACGCAAAATAACTCTTGATTGACGCTACATACATACAGTATCTACTTAGAAAATTACTTACGCGCGGCCCATCTGTAGCATTATAAGAACCACTTCTCATCGCAATGTGTATTTCGGATTAGTCACCCGTGACATCGTCCCTTTCGTCTTGTCAATGTCTATATCTACGCTGGCACGAAATCGGGCGTTCCACCCAAAGACCCAAACACATCTCCGACATAATTCGTCGCCTGGACGCCCTTTGCAAACTCGTTCGCCCAGCCACTCACAATCATCTGCACGACCTTTACTCCCGCGATCTTCAAATTCAGCACGGACGGCTCGAACCCCGGTGCAGGACCCAGAAGAGAGGCGACTGCGCCGACTCCCGGGGCGGGACGGTCGAAATCCGAGCCAGAGCGCATGATGATTATGCGGGAAAAGTCGACACGGTGGCTTAGTGCACCGCGGAGGAGGGCTTGCAGCGTGGCGTTGTCTTCTTGCTGGGTGGTGCAGTAGACGCCGTTGTTGTTGGTGAAGACTTTCGTGGTCCCCTCGAACGCCTGCGCGAGCAAGGTCCCGCTCCAGTAGGTATCGCTCGTCGCCGTATCGCACAACACCACCTTGGGACCGCTCCCCCCTGCGGTCGCATACGCCGGCGCTGTGGCATACTGCGCTCTCAACGTCTGTGCTTCCGCGCTATCGTTGAGCTTGGCGGTTTGGGCAGCCGAAAACGCGCGCTGTCTCAACGCCTCGTTCACCTCAAACACCTCGGTCCCATAAAAGTTCCCGGGCAGCTGTCCGGGCTTGGTCGCCCCCTGTGCGAAATACCCCGTCGAGAAGCCACTCGGTATCTCCCTCGCGTCGATCTCGTACTGCAGCCCGACCTGCACCGCGTACCTCGCAAACGTCACCGAGCCGATTGTCGCGACTTTGGGGTTTATGCCCGCGATCCCCGCGACGAGGAAGTAGGTTTGGGTGAGGTTGGTGAGCGGGGAGAAGGCGAGCGCGGCGAGGGTCGAGGCGGCGTTGATCTCGCCTTCGCCGGTGGTGAGTTGGCAGATGGTGCCGTCGGCGGTGCAGTGGATTTGTGGGAAGAGAGGCGAGAGCCCCGGGATTGTGGTGTTTGAGGCGAGGATGTTGAATTCGGGGATGTTGTACCACACGGCGGCTTCGTTTGTGAACTGTGGTTTGGGGGGTTAAGTGCGGTTCTGCAATAGGCCGACTGGCTAGCTCACCATGCTCAGGATTAACACCCGCGGTGCAATAAGTGCAACAGCTGTGCGGACACAGCTCAACACGACGCTCGCTGCGCAGAACCACCTTCGAGTCATCTTCGGCAAGGGGGGAAGGGGAGGGGGAGAAGCGGATTTACCACACAGTGCGTGTCGTCCGCGTCGCATAAATACCCGTTCTGCAAATGATAAAGTCACTGCTTCCCATGCACAGGCAATCGCGTGTTTGCTCCCGGACTCCCCCCGTGTCGGCAACGTGTGCGAACAGCATCAAAGAATAAAAATCAAGATCTGCCGCTATCGGTGCTTCGCTTCCCGATTGTCGCGAACACTGTGATCGATATAGACGCGCATGATCATGACTCGGACGGATAGGATCTCTTTCATGCTGGGCTACTTTTGGTGTATAGTGTATAACTGTAGATGTAGACACGGGATGGAATCCAAGGGACGACCGTCAACAAGCTGCGTTGCAGCATCGTGTTCATCCCTCCGTTTTTCTGACATGTACAGCCGTCACTCGCGTCCCTGGCTTTGGATGGTCAATGGTCGTTAGTTATCTCTCCCGAGACAGACGCCCAGCCCAGCCTCCGAGTCGCAGCTTGGTTTCATCTCAGGGTATTTTCAGCGCGCGTCCCGCCGCCGTTGCTGTCGGGCGTTTGGAGGTCTGTCACTGAATACCTGTACTTGTCGTGATTCGTCGAACAGGAACAGCATCCGCGACAACAGGCACCGGGCTCAAGATCGTAATGGAAACCTTTTCGACAGATTCAGAATGTAATGCAGGAGGGGTATTTTCGGTTATTCACAGTAAGCTCTCACATACACGTCAGCAAGCCCACTGTTTATCCCACTGTTTATATCTCATTGAGTCATTCAAGTTGTTGCCACCCTCGAGCTCTCACGCACGCACGCACGCGCGGTAATCCGTATCCGTATCCGTATCAACTGGCAAGCGAACCGACCGACCGACCGACGACTCGCTGCTGATTGGCGATGGGTATGGAGACGACGGCGCCGGTTCGCCGGCGATGGGAATGGGGATGGGCATCCTTGAGACTCGGGAGTCGGAGCGCTTGTGCTGGAAGGAGTTCCGCCAGTGAGTGAGGGGCGGGGTTTCTGTTAACCCTACTGGTAGGAAGGACGGCCCTGAGTCAGTTCAGTTCTCAACCCGCCGTCTGCTATAAAAAGAAAAAAACTGACTTGTATGTAATTGATTATCGCAGCCACCCGTCGAGTGCAATCTTTGTTTTGACGGCGACGGCGGACAGGGCTTGACAAGCGTATTTACGCAGTGACGTCTGAGGCTGAGCGAGGGGAGAGAGAAAGAGCTTGCATTTCAGGAACGAACAACTTGCGGTTTTCTCGGGCGGAAAATAATCAAAAACTTGAAGGAGCGCTGCCAGTGAGCCAACCAGCCTTCAGGTTTGAACGAACCTTTGGAAGACAGAGGCCCGGGCACTGAGAGGAAACCTGACGTTTGAAGACCAACTTAGACATTGATGGTGCCAGTAGAGAGGTGGGGAACATACAGCAGTTGTTGAGTGAGGTCCGAGAGCAGGGGGGAAGGCGTTGCGGTGTTCCACTGGCAGCGTCGGCCCGCAGTGAGCGAATGGAATGCAGTACTAGGCTTGATCTTGGAGGACCAACGATGTCCGTGAAACTTCTTGAAGCTTTCGTGCCAGAAAAAAAGATATCCACGCGGAAGATTTCGTTCACGGTCGTGTCGATTCCTTTCGTCCGGTATTGTTTTCACCGTGTCTAAAACAAAAAGGGTCGCTGGCACGGCATGAACGTCGAGCTCGAGCTAGCGATGTCATTTGTCGAATGAGGAGGACTTCTAGTTGGCGGACTACTAGTAGGAAGTGGCGAGATCTTTGAAGGATGTGGACGAGAACAAGAAGGTCACAGTCACACAGTAACGACCGTGACCTCCTCCTTGACCACCTGCGGCCATCATCATCATGGATTGCTGGCTTGCCTTCGCTACCATCTACCTGCAGGCCTCGGCGACATGTCCGGCGATGTAACTAGACAGGATACTGGCACCAGCCTTGCCCTCGGGCCTCGAGTCGCACGCTGATTAAATTCACCACCACATCTCCATCCAGAGCGCTCACAGCCATCCAGAGCGCCTATCGTCTTCAGGTCCCTGATGCCATATGCAAATGGTGGCCTGAGCCTCTTGCTTTCCTTCGAGTTTCGAAGCCTTCAAGTTCCCCCGCGCTGTCATCATCGTATTGACAACCCACTTCGCAGAACGCCAAATGGAGCTCCGCGGCAGTATGTATGCATTTCATTTATTCATGTTGCAGTTGCCGCTTGGAATGAACTTGACAGATCGCAGACCTACAGGCTGCTCGTTATGCCTCGCGTTTGGCGCGTTTCTTCAAGATTCCAAGAGTTGAGGCAGGAGAACTTGAAGGAAATCGCTTGGCCTCGTCTTGTAGGTGAGAGTTTCGGTTAACCCCATGGCCTACGTTCTCGCGAATCTCAGGTCGAACACTACGCGTCCCGGCGGAGATCTCTTACATCTACAATCTCGGCGTAACCAAGCTGGGAACCCCACGACTGCTCTATGGTGGATTTCGACAGATTCATGGCAAGACGACCACGGGAAGACAAAACAAGAAAGCCTCCAAGCCTCAAGCGCCACCAATTGCCTGCAGCGGCAGCCCCACTTGAACATTTCGCTGTCGATGGTGATCTTGATAGTGCGGCGACCCCAATCAGCATCATGATATCGACCTGCAGAAATCCGTGCGATCCTTCGGGTATCATCTGCCGATTTCGCGTACCTGTCGTCCCTTCCCTTCTATATACCCAACTCACCCACGCGTCCAGATGACGACTTTTCATTATTCCTTTTCTCCCTCCCTCCACCACCAACCATGAGTGGGATGTTCAGCATACCATCGCCGTCCTCTGGGGGGTCTACCTCGTCTCGTGGCCGCTCGAGCACACCTTCCATCGCCGAATCCCAACGCCCGCGACGCAAGTCCCCGCCATCGATGTATGTGGCGTACGACTCGGGCCCTGCCAAGGCGCCGAAACCGCTCATCAAGCTCGACAAGAAGAAGAAGGGGGTTGGTGTTGTGGACAAGGGCAAGGAGAAGGAGGGGCCGCTGACGAGAGCGCGTTCCTCGACTGTGGGCTCCGGCGCCTCCTCGATTATGGGATTTATGGGCGGCGGCGGCTCGAGCGATGGGCATGGGCATGGGCATTCGGTTCCCCGGCGTCCGTCGGTCACTTCGTTCCTCAGCCTGCGCAGTCGCAAGCCGCCTGCATCCACACCCACCGCACCCATGCCCTCTCGCGAATTGAGCCCGCCTCGCCCGGGCCTCGCGCGAAGTGCTACCACCGGCTCGTCGAAATCGAATCTCAGTGGACTCGGATACCATCTTCCCCGCCCACCACCGCCTCCCCCGTCCATCCCGGCGTCTGTATACCAGTATCAGCAAACACACATCCATCCTACCACCGACGTCGACGATAACCTCATTGAGGAGGTTCCTCGCAATCCGCGCCAACAACGCTCCGATAAAGCTGCGCGTCTCCTGGGCGGCGGTGGCTCACACGAAAACCTTTCATCATCATCCCAGTACGAATACTCGAAATACCGCATCCCCGACGCCACATACTACCTCCCCGGCTCTGGTTCCGGCTCTGGTTCTCGCCCTGCGTCCCCACTATCGAGCGAAACGTCGTCCATCTCCTCTGGCGCCGTCTTCACGACTCGGACGGATTCGACGGCAGCTTCGGACGAGGCAGAGGCGTCTTATTACACCGAGGAAGGGGGCTGGTACGCGGATAGCGAACATAGGAAGGAGGTTGAGCGCGATTCGATGCTGCTCAGCCCTATCGAATTTCGTCCACCGTCGTTCTCGGTCCTCCCCAACTCAAGTGAGCTCGAGCCTGAAGACGAAGCGCCGGCGACACCTATTGCGTCCCGGTCCCTCCCGCCCCCGCCTCGACCCCCTCGAGCACACGCCCCTCCCCGCGTCGACTCACACATCCACCACGCCTATGCCTACGCGCATCTGCGCTCCGAGTCCGAGTCCGACAGGCAGCATGCACAGCACGCCCGCCCCGACACGCCGTTCATGGACAACTTTGTCGCCGTCACAGCGCAGGTCGAGGTCGTTTCCACCAGTCCCAGTCGGCATACCCGCGAGCCGTCGGTGATACGCGCGGAGCACGGGTGGAGGGGTGAGTGGAATCAGGGCGATATGCATGAGGTTATTAGCAAGTTGAGGACGCTCAAGTGATGCTCCCTCTCGTTTGATTATGTATGGCTGGTCCGTCTTTGTTACCCTTAATATAATTATCCATACCCCCCAGTTCTGCTTCTATATCTTCTTCACTAGCAACAGAGTCGACTCCCTCCCAATGTCATGATCATACGCAGCGAGATCCGCCTCGAACCGTCGCAGGATGGCGTCCCCGTCGATGATATGCGTGGTGTCAAGCGCGTCGAGGGCCGATAGTATGCGAGCCAGCTCCGATTCCGAGTCGGAGGACGATATCGATATCGACTGGGTGGGCAGTGGTGGTATCGCGATCGGTATAGGGACGACTCCCGTCGATAAGCTGGTATTCGATTTCGTCCTTCGTAGATTCAGACTGCCAGTGGACGAATTGGAGGTCGTCGTCGTGGTCGTCGTGGTAGTCCCCGTCTCGTCTCGTACTCGTACACGGCTTTTACTCCGCTTGACCAGCCGCTTGCTGGTCCTGGGACTCGCGACGGGATGTGGGATCGGATGTGGGAGAGTCCGGAATGAGACCTCATCGGGAGGTGGGCTGAAGCATTCGATGAATCTCGACTCGGATTCGGATAGCATGGCTGAGGCGCCGGCGGGCTGGCGAGGAAAGGATGGAGGATCGAGGAAGGAGGAAGCAAGGAGGATGGAGGAAGGACGATGGAAGCAAGGAGCAAAGGCGGAAGTACTTACTAACCAAATCTAAACAGCGACTGAGACAGTGAGATGCGGACGCCACATTGACAATTACCGCAGCAGTGTCATGATAGTGATGCTGGAGACGGAGAATTTCTTGCCAGCAGTGGGAGAATCAAGACGGTGCAGTGATTGATTGTTCGTTCGTTCGTTCACTCGTCCCGAGAGCGGCCGAGATAGCTAACATAGACAGATGGGCCTTGGGAAGTATTCGATAGACTGGGCAGAGATGAACAAGATAAATAGTCGAGAAGAGACTCGAATCTTACCAGTTTGAGGTCAAATTCAACAGCCTAGGCGATGCGTTTCCAATAATTGATGCTGTACGGACTTCATGCATGCAAGCTGCATCAGCGAGTACAGTGGACGTGGCGGTTTGGGGCAAGGGCGGTGACATGTGATGTCACGATGACGGTTTCCCACACGGCTCCTCTTGCTCTCAACGACGACGACAATGATCCAAACACATCTCAACCCCGAGCGCTGGGCTAACTCTTCACGAAATGGTCTTTAAAATATCAAGTACAGCTCGTCTTCAAGCGTAAAGATCCGCTCGAGTCTCGAAACGACAATCAAGGTCTCGCTTTCAAGTTCAACGACTGGACCAGAAAACTGGAAACGCGGGGGATGGAAACGGAATCAGCAGCGTGTCAAGACCAGGTACAGTACGAATTGCTTCAGGTTCCCCATTATACGCCCTCTTTCTTCTCAAGTTCTCATTCCGCTCCATGCAAAAAAACTTTGAAAGCTTGAACCCCGCTGGCAATATTGAACCCCCGCCTCCACCCACAAATCCTCGTCGATAGATCTCTACGTGGGCTCCAGACCAATGCCTCGCTTCATGATCAACAGCCCAAAGCAAGAAAAGAACGACAGAAAAGAAATAATCAACGTCACGGTCCAACGTACTCTCCGACAGTCGTCTCTCCGGGCAAGCCTGCTCGATACAACAAGTATCTCCGTGGCCTTGGTGCAAGATGTGCTGCTATCCAACTCGGCAATTAAAAGCTAGCTGACAGAGCGAGCTTGGAGATGCGTCTTAGTCCCGTTCTTGACTGAGAAGACTATCGGGGCGCCGAGACAGTATCCACGGTGTGTTACCACGCATGCCTTCGCACACTAAATCAGCTTTTTACTGACAGTCAATCTGCGTGAGAAGGATCGTCTTGCCAAATAACCATGCATGTATAACCAAATGAAACATCGGGAACTATGTGTTCGTCATATAAACCTATTCCACCAGCGACCGCCTCTTCTCCGCAACGCCCCCGTCATAGTTCCACTCTCCGAGTACCTGGACCCGCACGACATGCCGCGGCGAGCTCAGGATGGCGTTCATCTCGACATGGACACTGGCAGGAGGCTGAGCGACACCTCGTTGTTGTTGACCGGCCGGGACTGGCAGGAGCGACGGGTGACTCGAGAACTGCGATGCTGATGATTCGGATTCTGGGGTTAACGGCCATTCTGACTCCGCATCTCCATCTCCATCGCCATCGCCATCGCCGTCCGAGATGGAATACTCGGAGGCGGAACTGCCAGGTGATCCTGGGCCGTCCATGACGAACAGTTCCGAGGGCATTCGATGGGGGCGGGGCGACGGGGACGAGGCGGGGATAACGACGGAGGGAGGACGACTCGGGTTGGAGAATCGCATTGGCGTTGGGCTGGCGTAGCGCGCCGAGTCGAGGCTGACGGTGGAGGATGCATACGAGGCGGTCTCCATGAACGCTATCGTGCTGAGCGAGGACGCGGTGGGTTGTCGTACGAGTCGTGGGGTAGTATGCTCGGCCCAGAAACCAGACTCGCGGTCGGACGGTACCGCAAAGGTCATGTCGTCGAGGTCTGAAGGAAGCGGACTCGGAGGGGGTTGTGGGGATGCAGGTGAGTCTGGCTCCGCAAAGGTCATATCGTCGAGCGGAGGGGGTTGAGGGGATGAGTCTGGCTTGGCGAAGGTCATATCATCGAGCTCCTCCGCGCCGTCTGAATAGTCCTCGATTGTCTCCAGACCAGCAGTCCCCCGGCGACGCTGAGGCTGCGGACTGATGTCCAAGACCTCGCATTCCCTCGTATCCAGCTCGTCCCAGTCGATGGCCGGCGCCCGTGGCGCGCGATTAGTTCGTCTTGCCCATTTTCCGGTCGGTGTGTGTGTGGAAGGAGCGGGCGTCGGTGGAAGGAGTGATTCAGCCAAAGGAATATGAAGGCGATACTTGGAGCTCGAGACTGAGGACGCCGACGACGACTTTCGCTGCAGTTTTCCGCGGAAGAAGGAGGACACGGGGGAGGCTGGCGTGGTAATGGGCTTCGACGGGGGAGATGGCACAACCAGTTTCTCCAACTCTTTCTCCTTCCCCTTCGTGAGAGACTTCTTCTTCTCCAGCCTGAGCAATGGCTTCGGCGGCGGGGCTCGCGGGGCGTAACCGTCGAATGCGACGTACATCGACACGGGCGAACGTGGTCGGCGAGGAGGACGTTTGGGTGATTCTGGGCCTGGCATCGTGGTACGGGGGGAGAGCGTCGGATCGCATAGCGTCGCGATGCTATCTATACTGCGGCTCCAACGCACCGATGTTCCTTCGAGCCAGCCGCCTGCTCACCCCCAGTAGTATATCGTATCATGATCTTGATGGATTCGCCCGGCCAAGGGTATTCAAGCCATCAGCTTCGTGGTGGTTCTGCATCTTGCTTCTTTGACTTTGCCGCGTTCCGAATTCGCGATGAGTCGGAGGATTATCCGTAAATGGGCCTGCAATCACCCCCGCGTGATACAGAGCGGGACCGACCGTCGCATCGTGCAGAATTGTATGTATGTCGGGACGGGAGGACGTCAAGTGGTATGAAATGGTAACCACGGGCGTCACGGTTTCAGCCTGAGGGTTCCGATTTCAAGGCGGAGTCTGTCGAACTCAGTCCCGGCGGCAGTACTATTAGTAGTTGATTGTCACCGTCGAAAAGCTCCGCCGAGAGACCTTGACAAGGCGCCTGAGGGTCTGGTCCAATCGGAGACGTGCATCTGAGTGTTGGGGTGGGGTGGGAGTCGGCGGCAAGGAGTTGATATGATGATGTGACGAGGTGACGCGGTTTCTTCTGGTGTTCCTCCACGTCCCGAGCGCACTCGTTTCCTTCGCTGGCAAACAGAGTATCTTCTCGTTGGTGTATCGGTAACATATGAGCTTCTCATTTGCAACCATTGACACTTGAATCGCTCGAGCGCGGGGTTCGATTCCCCGACGGGAAGTCCTTTTTGCTTCCCGTTTGGCTGTTTTCCTTCTATGCTCATCGACGAACACCGCTAGAGCCGAGAGGATGGGCAATATCGCGTTGAATCCATCACAAAGCCCTCTGCTCTCTCAGCGTTCGTCCTCTCCACGTCTGTCCTGGAAACGGGTAGATTTCGAACTTGAAGGAATGTACGATGGGCTCGAGTAAATTGAAACTGCGATTCAAATGCTGGAAATCCAACAATCAGTAAGAAATCACAATCCAAACCACACTGCTCGAGGGAGATAGACTGCAGCAGACACCAGTAGACTGTACAAGCATAGCGTACGAGATGCGATGATACGAGCTCGAAGGCGTCGATATGATAGATGGAAAGGACTCGACATTTATACTCATCATATATCATCCGCTGGAATGGTGAGAGACAAACACGCGTGAACCGCTACTAGTAAGTACCATATGAAGCGTGCTGAGTGCTATCGGCACCGACCTTAGGTCCAGGAAGTGTTTGATAGAATGAATTGGAGAGAACTGTTTACCAAGTTTTAACCCCCGGCCGATTTTTTGTGACGGGGAGCACAGAGGCTAGTCCCGGCACACGGACGGGTGAGTGAATCGAACGGGGTGACTGGCGTAGACGGTAGGATTAACTGGATGTCTACAGACGAACAAGCTGGCTTTTATACGAAAGTACGGGCCATCTGGTGGCCAAACGAAAGGAGCGTTGGTGGGATGGTGAGATGTCATTGTCAAGAAAAAAGAATGTGGTGGTCGCCGAGGGCGGCAGGAACAGATAAGATTGTGATGGCTATCGCAGCCGTTACATTTTTTCTATTGCGGTGAAATTGAAACGATACCGGGAACGACTGTCTAGAAGAAGGGTTCGTCCATGCCATCCCACTGCAGGATGCGCAAGCCCTTGGCGACCGATTTGGGAAGTCCATCGCGGAATGCGACCGCGAACGCTTCAAAGTTGGTAGCGATCAGCTGCTCGGGATTCGCTGAATCGCGGCGATCTTTGTGGAAGAGGCAGAAGTTTGGAGTGATTGACACTTTAGTCCCTGCAATGAGACGGCGCTCAAGAATGCTATCCAGCGACTGGCTGGAGCTTGGGAGTGCATACGCCATACGGTTCGGGACCAGATGGATGAGCAGATGAAGATGTACCTGAACGAGAAGAGGGGCGACGAAGCGAGGCAGAAGATCAGCGAGTAGGGCCGGAAGGACCCAGTCAGTGGAAATCTCCTCTGGTTCGATGGGGAAGAAGTTCAGCGCCAGTTCCCGTAGATTAGGGAACTGCGAGGGAAGAGCGTTGTCGAGACTTGGGAGCCCAATGGTGCCTTTAGAACATGTCAGTAGGCCTCCGGTGAATATCCTAAACATTACACACCGGAAAGCCCAAAATCGAGGCGCTCCAACGTCTGCGCGCACGGGAAGCATATCGCAAATCCGAAAAGAATGTGTTCTCCTGGGTTCCCGCTGAAATCCAGATTTTTGAGTGACCGAATGAGTGGCGTGAACGCGGGATGGAGCAGCAGACTCTTCAGGGTCGGGATCACTCCCAAGCGCAGCACCTTCAGCGATGCTTCGTCTGCCGCTGGAGTTACAAGATCGGCGTCAGTGGCGAGACCGTCTTCGCCAACCGTAATATCGCCAAGCCACATAGCTGATGTAGAGCCTAGAATCCAATGTAGGGAGACTCGCGGGAAATCATAGACACCCTCGGTTAAAAGACGACCGCCGGGTTTCCGATGGAGGACGATGTCTATGACGCCCAGCACGCCGGCGCTGAGCTCGTGGGGAAGATAATTCCAATTCATGGGGCCTATGATGCTGACCCGGCAGATTTTCTTCAGCTGGCGGAGAACCGAGACCGCATGTGTGCTGTCTTCGTGAGCTGCCCCTGCTAGCATGCTATTGACCGCGCCAACTTGATCTAGAGCGATCCTGAAGTCGGACACATAGGCAGCAAGATGAGGAAACTCATCAAAATGAGCAGCTGCATCCCTGGACAAGATCCAGCCCATTTTGTGCCACTCGTGGTCCACGTCGTTCGTCGTTTGCAGATCGAGGTGTGCCAGGATGCGTCTTTGACAGGGCTCGCGCAACCGGGATGCCGCGAGACAGGCTCAGACAGCAAGCACGCAGCGAGAGCTTGTCTGGTATCTCCTCTACGATGAGCCCAACCAGTTCTGGAGGGATGCAATCCATCGTCGTGGAGGGGTGGAAAGCCGGGTGTCAAACGTGACTGATTGGAAAAGCGATGCTGTGGGTGCCGATGGTCACGGCGGTCCGCAGCGCCGCCCGGGCCGCCAGCCACTAGTCTGCCTATTCAAAACAGGCCGCAACTTGACTGAACTGTTTTTTCGCTCAGAATATTTATCACCGATCGGCATGAATTCGAATATCCTGAGGCTCGCGGTAGAATTTAGCAACTTTTTTGGGGGGCTGGGTTCTGACTGCTCCAGGACCCGTTGGAGGATAATCATGTATACCGAGGTACAAGAAGTGGCTGATTTTTTACTATTGCTGTAAATTGAACAATGCCGGGAACCACTGTCTAGAAATGCTCCTTCGAACCATCCCATTGCAGGATGCACAAGCCCTTGGCGACCGATTTGGGGAGTCCGTCGCGGAATGCTACCGAGAACGCTTCAAAGTGGGTAGCGATCAGCGCTGAACTGCGACGATGATCTTCGTAGGAGAGCCAGAAGTTTGGAGTGATGTACACTTTGGTCCCTGCAATTAATCGGCGCCCAAGCACATCATCCAGCGACTGGCTGGAGCTCGGGAGTGTATACGCCATATTGGTAGAGGGGACCAACTTGAGGGACAGACGAATATGAAGCTGAGAGAGAAGAGGGGTGACGGGGCGAGTCAGAAGATCGGCTAGGAAGGCCGGAAGGTGCCAGACGGTAGAAATGTCCCCTGGCAGTGGTCGGAATTCCAGCTGCAGTTCCCGTAGATTAGGGAGCTGTGAGGGAAGATCGCTGTCGATATCTGGGAGCCCAATAAAACCTGCGACGCTGTGAGTAGATTTTACGGTGCATGACTTGACTACTACACACCGAAGAACTGTATATGAAGGCGCTCCAACGTCTGCGCGCACGGGAAGCATATCGCAAATGCGGAAACAATGTGGTCTCGAAGGTCCAGGGTGAGATCCAGCTTTTTGAGCGACCGAATGAATGGCGTGAACGCGGGATGGAGCAGCAGGTTCTTGACGCTCGGGCTCGCTCCCAAGTACAGCACCTTCAGTGATGCTTCGTCTGCCGCTGGAGCTACGAGCTCGGCGTCAATAGCGAGCTCGTCTTCGTCAACCGGAATATCGTCGTCAAGCCACACAGCCGATGCACAGGCCAGAATACGCCGTAGGGGAGCCAGCGGGAAATTATCGACATGGATTGTAAGACGCCCGCCGAGTTTCCGATGGAGGACGAGGTCTATGACGCCCAGGACGGCAGCGGTAAGCTCATTCGGAATATCAGGCCACGTCGTTAGGCCTATGCCCAAGATGCTAGCCTGACGGACATTCTTCAGCCGGCGCAAAACCGAGACCGCGTGTGTAGTGTCTTCGTTGGCTGCCAGTGGGTGCAGGCTAGTACTGAACGCGTCACCTCGATCTAGGGCGATCCAGCAGTCCGAAACATAGGCAGCGAGGTGAGGAAACTCGTCCAGATGAGCAGCTGCATCCTTGGACAGAATCCATCTCATGTTGTCCCAGTCCTGGTTCGCGTCCGAGTCGCTCGTCGTTTGCAGTTGGAGGCGTGCCAGAATGCGTCTTTGACAAGGCTCGCGGAATCGAGATGCGGCGAGACAGCAAGCATGCAGCGAACCGTCGTCTGGTATCTCCTCTACGATGAGCCCGACCAGCTCTGGCGGGATGGAATCCATCGTCGTGGATGTGACTGAAAATGAAAAGGGCACAGCCTCGAGGGGTGGGAACTCTCACGCCAGACGTCAAACTCGGCATCGAGCCGCCGGCACACGTTGCCTCCGCCTACATCCTAATGCAGCTAGCGACTTCCCCCTCCAGCTACCCTGCTGGGTCGTCCGCTTCCTCATCTGCATTCCCAGACCCACCAACTCGCGTCCCCGACCTTTGGTTCGCCGACGACAACCTCATCCTGCGCGCAGACAACACCGTCTTCCGAGTCTCGAAGGGTGTGCTGGCCGCTCGGTCGACTGTCTTTAGAGACATGCTGGCGTTTGACTCTCCATCTGTGGAGGACGGGGAAGAAATGGTGGATGGGTGTCCGGTCGTGAGACTGCATGACAGTGCCTCGGATGTCGAGGTATTTTTGAGAGCGATATTCGATTCAAGGTGCGTGTGCTACAAGTTTTGGCCTTCATTTACTCTCCCTGACGTACGAAAATCCAGTTTCTTTGAACCACCACCCTCCAAAACCACTCTGCCCACCATCGCCGGTATCCTTCGCCTTTCGCACAAGTACGACGTCCAATATCTCAGACGACGCGCGCTCCAGCATCTCGACACGGGATACCCCACATCTCTCGCTGTCTACGAAGTCTCCGGAGCCGAGACCTTCTCCTCAGATGGCCTCGACGACTCCCTACTGACTATCCGCGTCGCGTCCGAAGTCGGCGCCACCTGGGTGCTCCCAACAGCATTCTACTTTCTCTGCTACTCAGACATGCGGGAAATCCTCAACTCCCCACAGTGGCCACTCCTCAGCGCCGTCGACCGCGAAACGACCATCGTCAGCTACACCAAACAACGCCTCGCATGCCCACCCGTTCTCCCATTCCTACGTATCCCGTTCGTCGAGGGGTGCACGAGTCTCAAGGACTGCGACGAATATCGCGTGCAGAATCTCGAAAACGTGCATAACTGGAATATCTCCGACCCGCTGGGGAGTTATCGCGACTGGAGCCCGTTTGAAAACCTCATCTGCGCGTATTGCTTGAAGATGGCGGAGATGTACCATCGGCAGGCCAGGAAGAAGCTTTGGGATGGGTTGCCGGAGATCTATGGGCTTCCGGCGTGGGATGAGCTTGAAAAACTGAAGGCGGAGGCGCTGGATGTGGACGTGGAGATGGGTGCTTGATGAGGACCAGAGCTGTCGGTCGTTGCATTGCATTGCTGCACTTACTCACTTACAGGAACTGCTGCTTTTGTATGGTTACTCTCTCGGACACAATGTACACTCTCTCATTCGTCGGCTACACGTTTCTCCCGACCACCGTGCGCGCCGTCTATCCACCCAACCGGATCTGAATCTCGGAATTGATGTTTTCGTCGTCCATCGAGTTCATCGCGCTGAAACCAAGCCTGCATGTTGGTAGCGTGTGTGGTCGGATGCGTCAGCGTTAGCTATCATCAGTCACGGTCACCGACAGCTTTGACCAACCCTCATCACCGAAACGACCCCAACTTCGAAGTCAGACTTCGGTGAATAGCGGGAGACATCCCTCACGAGCTGGACCGACTTATCTTCGAGTTCGCAGCCTGTACTGTCCAGAAGATGACACCTTCTCCGCCTCAGTCATCCTCGTGGCACACTTAGTATCTTTTTGGTGAGCGACGTCCTGCGTTTCTCACCACTCGAGCTTTCAAGTTACACACTCCGTCTCGCATAGGATTAAACCGAAGGTTCACGGCCTGCCAGTCCGCCAGGTAACTAGGGCAGCGTGGGTCATCTCTGCATCCGCTAGAGGGATGATACTCACGCCAGCTTTGGTTCTGCAGATCTGCAACCAGGCCGATCATTCACGGGCAGCGAGCGGGTTAAGCGGACGGGGATCAGTGTAATCCGCAGCTGCCAGTGGGCCAGACAGACCTACGATCTGTTCACCGGCCAGAAGTCGCCGCACAAGAACCTCTTAAGACTCGACGTCGAACGGATGTGTCCCAGCACTTTCTTGGCCCAAGATGCGACTTTCCGGCGGCATTCTCCTTCAGCTAGCGGGCGCTAGTATCCACCGTGCGCTCGGGGCCGCGGTCTTCACCTGGCCCGACCCTTTGCTCCACGCCCTCGATGATCAACTCTATCGCGACGGTGGCAGCGTTGCCTCCTCCTCATTCCCTTTACACTGTGCCCTGCGGGAGAATTCCACCATTGCGGCTCAGTGGCTCCGGATCGTGAGTACACGCCTACACTTTGTGCAAACGCTCGAATCTGCTCAATTTATCAACAGGCGTATCATAATATGGCTACCCACAACCGTACGGCGGGAACTGGAGGAATGGATGCTTCAATCATGTTCGAGCTCGATCGAGCCCAGGTGAGCTGGAAACCCTCCTTAAGGTCATAGAATGCTAAGAGAAACCAACACGCAGAACGTCGGAGATGGAATGCTTGCCACCCTTATCGATTTCTTGTTGGTACCGAACCGATATGTGGGAAGTTCGTACTTCTTTGGCTGCATCTCGACTGAGTTGAACTAATCGCATTGACAGTGGCTGACGTTCTTGCTATGGGCGCCGTCAACGCCGTCGTGGCCTGCGGAGGACCGGTTATCCCATTCAGAGGCGGCCGAAAAGATGCGACTGAAGCAGGGCCGGCCACTGTACCCGAACCGCAACAAGATCTTGCATCTCATATCGCTTCGTTCAAAGACCAGGGCTTCAGTCAAACTGAGATGATCAGCCTCGTCGCTTGCGGCCACGCACTCGGTGCGTCTACACATACTACGCGCTGAAAAAACTGAAGATTCATTTAGGCGGTGTGCGAAAGGCCGATTTTCCTTTAGTTGTAACGGAGGAAATACCGACTGGCATTCAGACGTTTGCATCGACCGTCGGTTTTGATACCACAGTGTGAGACTCAAGTACCCTTTCGTCTTTCTACTACGCTCACGCTCCTTCAGCGTAACCGAATACCTCGACGGCAGCACCGAAAACGTCCTCGTCGTGGGGTCTAATGTCACTACGCGCTCCGACTTGCGTATCTTCGCCAGCGATGGCAACGCCACCATGCGAAGGTGATTCCTCCCTAGACGCTGAACCGGGGAGCCTAACGCGCTTTGCAGCTTGGCTTCGCCAGATACTTTCAACCAGGTTTGCGCAGATCTAATCGGACGCATGCTCGACACCGTCCCCAGCGACGTAACACTGACCGATCCAATCGAACCATTCGACTTCAAGGTGTCAAACACTATGTTGTTCCCGCAGGGTGGTTCGCTGGCCTTCCTCGCGACCATGAGAGTACGTTTCCTCATTCCCCGGAGGTTGAATGGCGCCTGAGCGTCACAGATCATCGATTCCGAACTCAACCGCACCGTAACCATGTTCTGGAAGGAGCGAACCGAAACGTTCTGCCCTCCTGCCGGCTGCTCAGTCCCTTCCTTCCAGGTTACGACGGAGGATGCGACCTTTATCGCCATGCTCAAGGGGGGTAAAAGCATTCAACATGCATTCGTTCAACGCCTCCGTCGATCTCATCGCCTCCATCTCGCACTTTTGGTTTGAAGTGAACGACAACGATGGCTCAGAGCCCTTTATCGTTGATAACCACGGCGCCAACTACACTATCGACCAAGACGTACTGGTGTTCGATGCGCGGCGCTCCAAGTTCACCCCTACCACTGGCTTGTCCACGGTCATTGGTGTTCGTCCGCTCGAGTCTTGTCCGACGACAAAAACCACTCACGTGTATTCGTAGGTCAAGGATTCATCCGCCAGTGTCAGCGTCACGGGCTTGTTGACGTTCTTTGGGGACACCAACGATTTTGGGGCCCGCAGCGTCCTCGTCCCCTTTGAACTCGACGCAGCCCATCCGCCTGCCGACGGATACACCTTCTACAGCGCTCACATCGGCAGAAACTCCAGTATCATGATTGATGCAACGGTGAATGGACAGGCGTATTCGATGTGGCTGCCCACGTTCTCTGCCCCCGGGGTGTAGATACAAGATACGAGAATGAATATCGTGGCATTTATTGGCTCGCATGGCCATTGAGATTGCGTCTATGTTGAAAAGATCTAGATCTAGCCACCGTCTCACAGCTTGCCGCCGCTGTTAGCTCCTCCCATCGTGCCTGTAAGAATCAACCGCCCAGTCTCCTTCTCCCGAATCTCACAGCGCGCCACGCGTGCACCGCGCTGGCGTTGGTCGACGAATAGCGTCGAGGCGTGGATGGTTAGGATGTCGCCCCTGCGGTTGAACGGTGTAAAGGGGAAGGCGCAGTAGACGGAGGACGCACGTAGTTGCGGGAGTATGCCAGTTTATGTTCATCGTCGTGGTCATCCCGGTGCCGTCGAAGCCTGTTACATGACCCAGGAGGACAAATGTCCCGAGGGTTGCACTTGAGGATGGAGGTGAGTTCAGAAGACAAAGAAATTCGACAGCATCAGGAAAACCGGAATCGCATAATCCTTGATAATCGTTGATAATTGTCGCTAATTAGCACCAAGTGTAGGAATTTGAGAATGTAGGATTAGCTACCCCCCCTTCTAATGATGATGAACTAGGAAGCTTTAGTGAGCTTTATCCAAGCCTTATCGTGGATTATCACAGACTATCCATGCAGTTTAGGTACTTAAGATTCCAGGCATATCAAAAGGAGAGGAACAGAATGCATTCAAACAAGCTACGTAGACATGAGGACTATCGACGCAATGCAACTTGACACATAAACGACCCGGAAAATGCTGCAGTTTCAGTCAGAAGAGAGAGAGAGAGCTAATCAATAGACGTACCAACACGGGTTAAAGGATGGAGAGCCATGGCTGGAGGTGAGGCGCGGAGAGCCGTTGTCGGGGCAGCGGTCTGCCGAGAACTCATCAGATGAGGCCGAGAAGAGGAGGGATGGCACGCACTCGAACGACGGACGCGACGTCTGGTGGCCGCAGGGGACAGTGGGGACGGGGAAAGGAACGGGAACCATGCCTAGCACATTATCAGCCATGAGCAAGGAAGTGGACATAAGCGAGAACGTACCAGCGAGGCGGAAACTGACACCGGCATACGATGACTCAAAACAAATACCGGGAGTGACGAGAATGACGCAGGTGGCAGGAGGAGTGAGAGCTTGAGGTTGTGGACAAGGGTTCTTGGAGGAGCGTTGACCCAACCTTGAGAGCGTCGACAGAGGCTTGGGCGGCTTGGGGCATCGAGGGAGGCTTGAATATGGGGGGCTTGAGGCGTCGACTTGAACATGGGAAGTTGTATGCCTTGAGAACGGCTTGGAGGGCTTGACGACGGCCACAAGGCTTGCGGCGACTGATGAGGCTCGGGGAGGGGGGAGCGGACATGGGAGAGCAGAAGAGAAATTTTCAGGCCCGTCACACGCCTGGTGACTCGATTGACTGATGCGCGGAACCGGAACCGAATGACACATGGTTGATGACAGACCTGTGATGCGGGACTTGAGAGTTTTTGCAACGAGTTTCGCAGCAGTCGACTGGCAAATTGAGTCGACTCGGCTGTCCATTGAGATTCTCCTTGACTTCCCTGGTCGCATGCAGCCTATAGTAAACTAGTATGGACTGTTGCTGGGATCTTACCATTGTGGCATCTAATTCACCGATAATTCACGCGGATTATCAGCATTGTCGACGATTAGCGAGGATTAGCCCGAGTTTGGGATTTTGACTAATTAGCGACAGATTATGAAATCTCGGTTTTCCTGATGAGGGACGCACTTGTCAAGAAGGTAAGCCCCGCAAGCCCCGTGCATCGTACCAAACGCGTTGCACATATCTGCTGGCTTTTAGACGACTTGTTTCTCAGCCGCATCCTCAGGTAGACGCACCTTCAGTAACCTCGATTTCCCCCACCACATCCGCGCGTTCCGGCTTTTGCGAAATGCTCAACTCGACGAGCCGCGTCCGCTGGCCTACACTGCGCGCAAACGCACTCGGCGTTGTCCCTCCCGTAATGAAGTACGTGAAGATGCTGGCGATGACCTGTTTGTCGGCAGGCGAGACATTTCCTTGGACATTTGACGCATCTACTTGAGGGATGCGCGAAAGGATTTTCTGCAGGCGTGCGGCGTCGGACATCGTAAGAGTGGGGGCTGGCCTCGGCGCTGCGTATATAGCCTGAGGTATCCATCGCCGACCTGAGTTGCGATCAAGCCGTCGCCAGCGGCGTCCCGGCACAGGCGTCCCGGCATAGGCGTCCCGGCATAGGCGTCCCGGCACAGGATTATTCGGCTGCAAAGAGCTTTGCTCTGTCGGTGTGCATTGACATCGTCTTCAGTTGGAGTGGTATTCTAGGCGCCGTTAGCCCTAATCCTCTTAATCGTCGCTGCTGTTGTTGGTTGGATAGGGTTCAATATGTGCAGGTGCTGTTGCTGGCTAGCAGGATAGGGTTCGCCAATCGTGATTGCTTCCCGCAACTGAATTGCCCGCAGTTGAGATCATTCGCGATAATCTAAAGAAGGATTAGATAGGTGTAGACAATGATACGAATCCTCAACTTTCAACGTTCAACACCTTTTAGGCAGATGGTGCACAGAGAGTACGCAAGAATAGTTTACTGCCTCCAGAGACGCTATAAAGCATACTTTTGGCGCTGTGAGGAGCCCAGGTTCAACAAGAACAATCGGACTCGGACATGCATTTCACTCTCCTCAACTTGAAATCGCTCCCCGTTTTGGTGTTCCTGGCAACAAGCGCCTTTGCCCATGGCCACGGCGAAGGCATGGCATCCCTGGGTCTCCCCATCCAAATCCCGCAGCACCCCAATAGCACGTCGCTTTCCAAATGCGAGGTCGATTGCGGGGACATCGATGACGACGGATACTGTCCTAACTGGGAGACATGCGAGCGTGTACTCAGCGGATCTTCGGACCCGCAGACTGCGCTGTGCGGTTTTGATTTTTGTTGCGGGCAAGGAACGACTTGCGGTGCGTTTACTCGCATTCCTCGATTTGTGTTGGGTTGAAGCTGATGGAGGATTAGACGGCGGAAGCGGAGATAAAGGCGCGGACCATCCCACTCTGAAGAAGACGCCGCCAACCCAAAGGACCACCAGCGCGCCGGCGAAGATGATAGTACAGGTAGCGACCGTGGGGTTTGGGCTTGGGAATCGGGTTGTGGGATGCTAGTTTGTGAGACAAGCCAATTTTCGAGCGGGCTCAGGGAGGGAGAGGCTTGCTGTAAACTTGAAGCCCGTCAGTTATGAAGAATTGTATCAAGATTCACCGTTAAAGCGCCAAAGAGCCACACAGCATCCTCGCTGGCGCTGCCAGCGTTAACCGCCAATTTGCCGTCAGGGAGCGAGAAGAGGCAGTAGGCACAATGAATCCTCTCGACATAACAACCCGAGAGTATTTCCAGTGAGTTTGAAAGCAGCAGATTCGGTCTTCTTGTTTGTCGTGGTGGTCAAAAGCAAGATGTTACAGTCGGCTGCAAGTCGGCCGACCATCGCCGACAGATCATCTGTGACTGATCCACGTGAGCGCCGTCACCCCGCTCTGTCAACGACGGCCATGTCTGACAACGCGCTTCCGGATGAGGTCCTCTCCGAGATCCTGGCCCCCGCGCTGAAAGTGGACGACGAAACCTTTTCCGATACATCCGATGTCTCCCCATTCGCCACGTACTCCGAGTCTGCTTCGGCCTACTTGCTGGTGAACAAGTCCTGGCTGCGCGTTGCGACGCCGTTGCTTTACAACACGGTCGTTCTACGCTCGAAGGCGCAGGCCAAGGCTCTCGAGCGGGCTCTCAGCGGCAACGCAATCCTGGGGCAATTCATCAAGCAGCTTCGTGTCGAGGGGGGATACGGTGCACCGATGCATCGCATTCTAAAACTCTCGCCGAACATCGCGCACCTCTACTTGACCTTTATGATCTCTTCTGGCGACAGCACAGACGGGCTGTGCAAAGGGCTCGCCCTAATCAGCCCCACCCGTGTCATTCTATACGATGCGCTCGAGTTCCCGAATCATGTGAAGAACAAGATGGTCCGCAACCTCGTTGACGCCGTCGTCGCTGCAATTCCTGGGTGGCACAAGCTGGTATGTCGTTAGATTTTCCCTTTCTTTGCTTCACTTACGTGTAAAGTCGATCTTCCACTGCCCGTACTTCTTCGCTTCAAACCCTCGTTGGGAGTCTATCACCCGCCCACTGCTCGAGGCACAACAAGTTCACACCCTCACAGTGAACTACCTCTCCGATGCAGTTTGGGCGTACGCGATGTTCAAATCGTGTCCATTGCGAAGCATCATCGTCAAGGCACCGCTCTCGAGGTACGACCAGGAGGAGAGGGTGGATAAGGACACCGTCGATCCAGCCCTCAGAGCGCTGCTCAAGTATAAACCCTGGTATGTGCGCAACTCTACGAACTTTCGTGCACTGATCCTCTCAGGCGCTCTTGCAATGCTGTCCCCGACATAACAGCTCCAGAGTTACAGCCGACCCTTGATCCATTCTACAAGCCGATGAGTAATGCATCCGAAGAGGTCCAGGACCGTATTTGGTCGCGAATCCTGCACTTTGCGATGTACATCCCGGAACTGGGAGAGCTGCCGATGAGAGGGAACATTCCTCGCACACGTGTGCGTCTCCTTACTGTCTCATCTCGCTTCAAGGTGAGTTGCCTGCCTTGTCTACTCTGCGGAACCTGAAATTGACATTGGCCCCACCAGCGGCTCGGAATTTCACTTCTCTGCGTCCACGTATACCTCTGGAGGCGGGTCTCGGTGGCCTCGTTCATAAGAACGCTATCCAAAAACGCTCATCTCAAGAGAAACATCAGAACTCTCGCCGTTAACGCACTCCCCTACACCTCCCTGCCTTCCGAAGCTCGGGACTATCAGGCTGCGATGCAACAGATCCTGTCGGGTATCACAGGGCTGCATCGTCTCTCCTCGCTTCAGTATAATGACTCGGATGAGCAGAGCGGCCGGGTATACGTCAACGATGACGCGGAACTGGCTATAGGATGGGATACATTCCTCGCCGTCGACTTTGGAGCTCTCGAGGAATGCTCCATTCGCATCGAAACAGATCGATTTGCCTCCCCTGCGGTGTTTTCGCGTTTCGTAGAGCTTCGAGTGCTCCATTGGTGCTGCGAGACATCTTTTAACCTCATGTCCACGGTTGTCCTGATCGATGCACTTCCCAAGTTGGAAGAGCTCATTGTACGCGAGTCTGACAGCTCCTTTGCGACAGTGCTGTCGCGCATGAAGTACATCTCTTTCATCATGTTCCTTTATGCTGAATCGTCATCTTCAGGCTACCATCCCTTACGCGCGCTCGTTTCTTGCAAACAATGAACAACCAGGTCTTTTTAAACGTCCATGGAAACAAGCTCTCCGCACTCGAAATCCCTAGTTCCGCATTCCCCACCCTAACCACGCACATACTCGACCTGTGTCCCAATCTAATCTCCCTAACTGTCGGCTGGTCGTACGACAATTTTGTGCGGCCGAGTAGTGGTGGTAGAACAGTACGCGCCAACTTTCTTTCCCTTTCCCTTTCAAGTGTCTCATGTCCTCAGTCCATTATGCTGCCCGATAGCGACGCCTTCAATGCGCTGAACCCTGCAACACCGCTGGTCGAGATCTTCTTCCGCAGTGTTGTTCCGATCGAGTATGTAGTCGCGCCATAGCCTGTTCAGACGCCATACTAATCAGAATATAGACAGTCAGCGCTCAAGGAGCGCTGGAGGGAATTCCTCATCAACACCTTCCCGCACGAATCGCTGCCCAACCTGAAGGATATTCGTACAACGGCGTTCACATGGCCCACCACCGAGTTCGTCTCTTTGTCCTTGCTTGTCGCTATTGCATTATGCTGAATGATGTGGCAGACGAGATATCGCAAAGAGTGCTTGGGTAGTGGCCGCGGAAAGTTTGTCGTCCAAGAATATCACGCTCAAGGATGCGGAGGGCAAGAGCTGGCGTCCGAGGTTGAAGGTCGGGAAAGGAGCAGCCGGTACGGCTGTCGCTGTCGCTGAGGCTTCCCATTCCAGTGGTCGCTCGACTCGGTCGAGCACACGACTTGGAGGAAGGAAGTAATCGAATACGGAGCATTCTCAAGTATGTAGCTGCGTGTAAATGAAGAAGGGTCGATTGTCCCAGATGCTTGCAAAGAGCATAGTGATATAATACAGTGCTACTCGTACGTCCATCTATCTATATCTATCTACGTGAGTCTAAGAGTATGTGGGTATACGAAATGGTCATTAAGACATAGCAGTAACAGTCGCAGAGCTGGAGGAGATCTTCTTCGCCTTCGTACCCGCCGCCGTCGACGTCGCCGTCGACGTCGTCTTGGCCGTCGTCTTGGTCTTGGTCCCCTTGGGCGTCTCTGTCGCCGCCGCCCATAACACCCCGCTCACATAGCTATTCCACTGCGCCACTGTCGCCTTCGGCCACGTAACCGTCTTCGTCTTGTAATACACCTCCGCCTGGCCCGTAATCACCCCGTCCGGCAGCATCACCGGGTCCTCCTCCGCCGCCAGAGGTTTCGCAGCTGTCGTGACAGCCCCCGTCTCAGGGTCGACCAGCCCAACGCTGGAGTTGCCGACAAAGAACTCGCGGATGAATGAGAACGTTCGTGCGGGGTTGATGACGGGGGTTTGGTGGCCGGCGCCGTAGATGAGTGCGTACGTCCAGCCGCGTTCTTGGCGGACGATACCGCCGAAAAGCCCTGCGTCGTCGTACCAGGAGGTATTGGGCTTGACGGTGAAGCCTTGGATGCCACCGAAGGTCGTGTTCTGGGGACTATAAACAAGGAGGGTACGGAGGAGAGGAGGACACAGACCTGGATGACGACTTCGGTGGACCAATGCGTGGTGAGCGCGTCGTCGTTGCCCGAGTACCACACCATCTGGACACCTTCATTGGTAGCGTTGGTAGCGAGGTCGTCCATGAAGAAGGTAGACGGTGGGCTCGGGTCCGTACCGACAGGTACATTGCCCCAGGCGTAGGTCGTCGTCGTCACCCGCCAGATCTTGTTACGGGGAGCGTGCAGTGCGGCTCGGGTGGTGTCGTCTAGAGAACAGTCGTGGTCAGATACAAGCAGGAAGGGTAGAGCGAGAACGCACGATTCATCCAATGATGCGGGTGTAGGTTATCCGAGATCGGGTTCTTGGTGTATGGTATGTCGAGGTAGTCGAAGGTGAAGCCGAGTTGGTCTGCGTTTGCGTCAGGACTGGCGAAAGCACGAAAGGAAGAAGGCGGACTCACTCCAGGGATATGTATGATTGAGCGCGTAGATGAGCATGGTATCGCGCAAATCGCATCCAAAGAACCGATTCAGCTTGCCCGTGAGCGTCGTATTGAACCCAGGGAAGCCAGGGATAGACGGGAGGTCGCCGCCCGTGGGATGAGCCTCCTCCGTCGTGGTTGTCTTGGTCTTGGCGTCCTCCCCTAACGTCTCCCGCATCCACACCTTCCTCCTCGCCTCCTTCTCCTCCGCAGAGCGCTTCTTCTCCTCCTCGGGCAGCGCCAGCCACCGCTCGTGCAGCTCCGCCATGAAGTCGTCCGCCTCGTTCAGCCCCGCTCTGCGTCGTCGGGTCGGCTGAGGAAGTCGGTGGTCCAGTAACCCCTTCTTGATCCTCGTATACGGGAGCTTCCCGCCCGTCTGCGGATACGTGAGGTTGAGGTCGAATTTGCAGAGGTGGTTCTGCTCGCGGAGGTAGTCGTACATCTTGGTGTCGTAGTTGACGAGCTGCGGGTAGGTCTCGACGACGCGTAGGATGGGGATGTTTTCGAAGAGATTGGATTCGCTGTACATGGGTGGGTGGATGAGCACGCAGCAAAGAGTCCTAGTGAATGAATAAGCTCACGAAAGCGCGGGGTTGGAACACCCGATCTTGCCGATCTTGGTGGGTCGCTGGTCGGCGGGTAGACCAAAGTAGTTCTTGAGGATGTACGGGATAAAGCGGCCTGCGTATGACTCGCCCACGAGGTACAGCGGACGGGTGGCGAGGCCGGGGAAGACCTTCACAAGGTTGTCGAGGAAGCCAAGCTGTGAGAGGCGGCATCAGACGCGGAGCAAGGGGAAAGACGTAGAAACGCACAAAATCGCTGGCGACTCGGTCCTGGCTATCAGGAAATCCACCACGGCCAACGGTAGAGTAGCCTGTCCCGACAGGGTTGTCGACGAAGAACTGTCGGCGCTCGTTAGGACGGGAAAGGTATCAGAGCAACGACGAACGATATCCGCAATATTATGCCAGCTGTTATTATTCGGCCCCAGGGAGTCCTTCGTAACGACGATAGGACCGATATTCTCGACCAGCATCGATGCGATACTCGAGTAGCCGGGCCCGCCCGCCAGCCAAATCATCCAAGGTGCCGCGTTGGTGGTGTCGGTGAGCGACCCATTGGACTTCTCGAAACCCCAGAAGAAGGCGGTGTTGTTGGTGCTGCCGACCGTACGCGTCGAGATGCTGCCGGCCCAGTTGCGGGGGAGTGGCCAGGTGACGTTTTCGAGCGCGTCAGTGACCTCGAAGTCTGCATGGGGCATGAGAATGAGCACGAAGGACGAGACAGACGGGCGCTTACATCTTTGCCATTCGGGGCTGTACGACGTCGTGGGCTTGCCAGGGTAGTGGGCCGGGGAGCTCCAGTTTTGCGTGGCGACGGCGAATGGGATGGCACCAAGGACGAGCAAGGACCGAGGGAGCATGATGAGAGAATAGACCCAAGTGCGTCTCGGCCGGGCTATCCGCCTTTAAGAAACCCATTGTGCTTCACACATGTCGATAGGGAGTGGGTGGTGCATGCTCGAGCCACATCGACATCACGATGAGCGATATCCCGAAGAAGATGTTCCGCCGGCATATACAGCCGAGATGGTGTGATGCGGACGGAAACATGGAGATCAGCGCTGGCGATAAGGTTGCTCTGCGACGGAGAAGCAACATGTGCTTGCGGCTTCTCTCTTCGCAGTACGCTCGGAGGGTGAAGATACGATGATGCTTCGGCGGAGGATAGGATTCCCGAAAGATGATACGACGCCTCTATAGGAGCGTCAAACGAGCGGGAGCTCAAAATGCGCGCGGACGTACTGACATCGACTGAGGAACAGCGTGGTTTGACGCTGGTCTTGGAGACCTCGGTGGCGGAGGGATATGTGCTTGGGCAGGCTGCAACAGTGCAAGATTGTCAACGTCGTAAAAGGAGCATTGAAAGACCACGCACTTGCACAAGTCAATGCGTTTTTGCTTCCGCGATGACCTTCCGCTCTGACTGGCCCCTCGTCCTCCGAGTCGTCCTCGTTCACGCTCAAATATGGTCCTTAGCGCCGCAGCTGTTCGGAGATCCGCTGCTTGGGCGATGGTGAGGACCATAGACAGTGCGAGTGAGCCCGTAGACGCACCCATACCACGGTATCGGCTCGAGGGCGAACAGTTCCGGATACGCCGCAGGATTTTCGTCTCGCAAACGTGGCCGGGTGCGGTCAGAGGTCCATTTTGTCGGCCGCGCAGGATTTCGTCGGTGGGTCCATCTCGAGGCTGCTACCACAAGGGGATCTGAACGCAGCTGGTGAGAAGAACGTCGATAGAGGACGACTGAGTGACATGCACCTGCATCGAAATCGACTCAATCCTTTACTAATCCCTCACGGGGCATCTTGGGGCGGGCACCCAGCTCAGGTGGCAGCAAAACGGGCACGAACTCCCGGGTGGATTGGAAGTGTGTCGAGCAAAGTCGCTGGCTCGTCGAAGAGTGGAAGCAAAAGCAAGGCGGCGTGTCACACATGTCACAGACTCACCTCGGTCTCGGTCTCGACCACGACAGCGACCACGCCTCCGATGTCGTTCCGGATAACCCTCGCCTGAGAAAATATCGAGCCTCCTATCCCCCTCCTCGCCACAGCTTAGCATGATTTTCTCGGACGGTCTTTCGCTGCTTTAAAGCCCTCGAACGGCTTGGAGACCGTCCCACCGGTGCTGCGGGACCATTCTTCGTTACCTTTGCGGTCCTGCTAAAAGTATGGGCTACTGCCTGCTTCTGTACGCTCTTGTCTCTTCCATCCAGTCGTTATTGCTGAAGATGTGGAAACAGTCACCATCCTACCGACGCTTCGGTCATCGACGCCGCGAAGATTCGGACCTTCCGCAGTCCTGGGCGTGAGTTTGTAGCGATTCGGCCGATCGATACGCGCACTGACTGTGTTACCCCAGATTCCGGTCCTCCTGTTGCGGACGTCGGGACCCTAGCGGTAGACAGGCTCAGAGGACACTCGTTGACTGCGAAGAGCATTCTGTCGGAGAACAGTGGCCGAGGGTGAGTTTGGTGCGATATTGGTTCACAGACCAGGACTGACACTTCCGGCTAGCACCATGCGTTTTTACGTGGGGCTGGCGCTGTGGACATTGGATCCTGGGACAGGGATCGACATAGGACCGCCGATTCCGTGCTATTGGTCGGGGGAAGGAAACGCCGCAGAGTGGGTTTGGTGCCATTGCGCTCCTTAAGACACACTCACTCTTTCTGTAGATGAATCTCCTTCCTTGCAGGCGGTCTGGTCGTTGTCGTGCTGTCGCACGTTTATGCTCGTCTGCCGACGTGGGCGTCGTGCTGACGCGGGAGATAGATTGCCTCTCGACCGACAACGACCTTGCCGCGTCGGTGACGAGATTCTGAGGCCCATCTCGGGTAACTTCTACCTCCTCTCCGTCGGCCGCCGTTCTGACTCCCCCTCCTCGAAGCTCCAGCGGCCACTACGATTGTCGAGGCGATACGATATGCGATACACAACGCAGCGCCGGAAATTCGACGACGGATATACAAGACGCGAAAGGTCACACGAGAGTGATATGTACTGGGAGGACGGAGAAAGTGGGTACTAGGTAGTGCCGCTGCTTCGTCATGATTATCGTTTCTAGTGATACAGAATGAAGGGTCGTGGTAGCAGATGGAGGATGCACCCCTGGGAGATGGGTCATTCGGGGAAGAATCTATAGGCGAACCAGCGATAGCCTCCAGTCGGGACAAGCCAGTCTGCCTCTGCTTCCTGGTCGTTGGCCGCCGCTGGAAGCGCTCTTCCCCCGTGTCGCAGAACTTCCTCGCGACCGCGGTTCCCGGTCTACAAATCCATCCACACCTGCGCCGTTCTTGCTTCGATGTGACGACGATGTCTCCGCCACAATGTCGGTAGAAGAGGAGACAGGGATGGAAGTCGAGCACAATATCCTCGAAGCATCCGATACGCCGAGGTCACCTGGACGCAGAACTCATCGGCCTCATCAATCTCTTAACGCGCTTTTGCATTTCAGGCGGAATTCGAGGCAGAAAAAATGTGGCGGGCAGTGATGCAAGTGAGCTTGTATTCGTTAATACTGTGTGGCAAGCAATACATCTACGTCGAGTTGATCTGCGGTTTTTTGGACCGAGCTGTCGCCTCAATCAATCAACAAACGTGACCTTCCGCGGCTTGCTCTTAACCGTCATCCCCGAACGACAATGCACCCAGCGTTGGACCTCAAAGAGCTGGAAAAGCTTCCACTACAACTTCGGGTGTGCCTCTCACCCGATATATTCGTCTCAGAGCTCACGAGCCCGCACAGATTCCCGCCCGAGCTCTTAGTCAATTCGACGTATCTACGGCGGACCAACAGACCGCCTACAACTTCGGGTTCATTACACGCGTCCCTGAGCGCGAAGAAATCCGAGTCCACATGCTCCCCCTTTACTGGACACTCCTCGACCCTGCGCGAATTCCTTCTGCCGATGACTTGTTGGTGCAGCGCGACCTCTTGTTCCAATCCGTCCTCTCTGCGCTGGCGGGCATCTCTGCGGGACCTCATTACATCCGGGACGCCACCCCGGAAATAGAAGCTGTGCTCTTTCCGTATCGCGAGATCTGGGAGCGTGTGTGGCTGTGGATACAGTTCATAGTCGAAAACCACGCCATTCTACCCTCCGTCTGCCGCACCCGGGGAGTTGAAAAGTTACTTCTGGTCCGTTTCTTGCAGCTCTCCTCGGTCATCTTCAGGAAGGATCCCCACACTGTCCGGAACAAACCTGGGGTCCTCGTTGTCCTGTTCCGAGGCTTGAAACTTGCCCTCCGCGACGAAAAACAGCACGTGCCAGTGTTCACGACGGTTCTCCTCCCCGAGAAGTTCACGACCGACCAAGTCAATGATATCGTCGCGGGTTCCGGGGGGACGATGGACTCCGTCGCGGTCGTCTTTACGCACTTTTTTTCGTACTGCGCGAAGCGCCTCGATGGAGCCCCTCACCATCATCGGACCCAGGACCGCGATCTAATCAAGCTTGTTATCGAGACAATCACCGCGATCAACATGGCATTGGCGCCGGTCGATGGGTTGTACAACTTCGCAAACCCGGGCCCATTCTACGAAGTCCTCATTCCTCGCTTGTGCACGAGGACTCTTGCCGGAATCCTGCGTGAATGGGCAGATATGGCCTCAATTGAAAACCCCAACTTCAACAAGGACGACTTGCTCCAGTGGGAGCGGGCGTTATCTGCGCTCATTGGTCTCATGACGATCGCGACGGTGTCGTCCAGAGCGAGCCTGAATTCAGCCCTACGGCACAAAATGCTTCTCTCCCTCATCAACTGCTGCAACCGACCTGTTAGCGCTCAAATAGGCGATGCAATAACAGCTCTCCTCAAGGAGGTGCTTCAACCCTGCTCGCTGCTCTCGTCGACAAATGCTCTACTTCTTACTGCTTTGAGAGATGCGGAGTTGCATGGCCTCACGCCCAGCCCCCAGGTCCGTAGCCTTCCATTCTTCCCCGAATGGCTCAAGTTATCCCAAATGACCGCTGTCCACAACGTTGGCCTCCTGCGTCCATCTTCCCCAGCGCTATCTGAACCAGTAGCCGCTTGTGATAATCCCCACGTATATATCTCATTAGATCGCTTCATTTAACTAATCTTTTGCAAGTGCGGCCTCATCGACCGAAGGACCGTGTTCGGAAAGTGCCCCGGGTGTGAATCCCGACGGTACTGCTCCAAGGCGTGTCAGCGGGCAGATTGGCGAGAGGGAAATCATCGCGAAACTTGCGCGATGTATCGTGAAGCTCGGGAATGTACGCGATTGTAATTTGAGCTCTGGTGATTCCGCTAATCGTGTAATAGCAAGCCTGCAAGTGTTTTCCGCCTCGGAGTTGCGTGGCATCCGCAACATCCTCCACAAGTACTACACAGGCACCTACCAGTCCGACTTCTATTTTGACTCGGTCTTGATGGAGCTCCGGCATGGCCAGGTGGCTTTCGTCGTCGCTGACTTCTCCGAATGGGACGAGAGTAGAGCCAGCACACCCAATTTTCGAACCTACTCGTCGACCGACTCCGCAGCGCATGACATGATCTGCGCCTCAGTTCCGACCTGGGACGACTGGGTCGCGCGCGCGCAGAGAAGCAACGGCCTACTTAAACTGCATCTGGTGAAGTTTCTCCTCGGCGGTGAGGTGCACGTCTTGGTGATGCCCCTGCGAACCAATAGTGCGTTCCTCCGGGATGAAGCTGCACGCCTTGTATCCAGTTGCGACACCACGGACGAGGACGTGGTATCTGCGAAGGGAAAGTTCCACGATGTCTGGAGCAACATGCAGTCTCCCCGCGGGCTGGTGCATTTTCATTCGACGATTTGAGAGAAGTAATTACAATCATGAATTTCTGTACCTGCAATGTACAACGGCTCTTGCTTCGATTCTGGAAACCACGACTGGTATGTCGCTCGCTCCTAACGAGCTCCTTCCACCCGAGCTCTGGATCATGCACGGAGCGTACGGAGCAACGTCTTGACACCTCCGAGTCTACAAGGCGTCAAAAACGAGGGAGTGCTCGAAATGTGAGTGGACGTACTGAGGAAGAGCATGTTCCGACCCTGATTTGGGTCTCGGAGACCTGAGCGGTCGAGGGATATACGTGCTCAGGCGAGCTGCAAGATTGTCAGCGTTGACAGGAGCAAGGAAAGACGACGTACTTGCAAAAGGCCACGACGTTGTTACTTCAGCGAGGCCCTTCGGCTCGCTCGTGCGGAAAGTACGCGGGGAAATCGCTGCCCATCGCCGTGGTCCTCGTCCTGGTTCACGCTCAAACATGGTCCTAGCGCAGTCCATAGTGCGGTAGCGACTTCTAGCAGCTCGAGGCGAGAACGAACTGGTTGTGGAGACGCCCCAAGATGGCGTTTTCGTGTTCCGCGAACGTTGCCTGGGTCCAGATACCGCCGTAGATGTATGGCGGTCCGACGAAAGTGGGTCAAATGAAGAGGCCATTTTCGTGGGCAACGCAGGATTTCGTAGGTGGGTCCATTTCGAGGCTGGGACGTCGAAACTGACTCCAAGGGCATCTGAACGCAGCTGGGTGAGAACGTCGATGGCCAACGACTGAGCAGCACACGCACCTGCATCGAAATCGATTCAATCCTTCACTAATCCCTCATCTGGCATCTTGGACATCCAGCTCAGACTTCGGCGGAACGGTCACGAAGGCGGGTGGATTGGAAGTGTTTCGCAAAGAAGCAGAGTGGTTGGAGTCGGAGTGGAAGCCGAAAGAGCGAGGTGGCGTGTCACACAAACTGAGCTTGCTCTCGACCACGACAAGCTCCGATGTCGTTCCAGATACCCCTCGCCTGAGGGAATATCGAGCCTCCTCTCCCCCCACTCCTCCTCGCAGCTTAGCATGATTTGCGCTCGGACGGTCTTTCGCTGCTTCAAAGCCCTCGAACGGCTTGGAGACCGTCTCACCGGTGCTGCGGGCCCATTCTTCGTCACATTTGCCGTCCTACTCACAGGATTGGGCACCGCCTGCTTCTGTACGCTCTTGTCTCCTCCATCCAGTCGTTCGTTATTGCTGAAGTACTCTGTAGTCACCATCCTCCTACCAACGCTCCCCTTCCCCCTCCTCACCACACCACTCTGCGTGCTCATCGCGCTCAACATGCACGGCCAATACTTCCTCGTCACCCGTGTCCGGCCAGGATTCGTCGACCCGAATCTCCCTCCGCCGACAGAGCCTCTACAAATGCTCCCAGTCGAGGGCCAGTCCGGGCGGTTAGAGGACAGCGCGTTCCTGTGGGCTCGGAGAGGAGGATCTGTGAATCACACTGGGAAGGCAGCGCCCATAACCCGCGCGACGTTGACCAAGTGTCGAAGATGTGGTGTTATACGACCAGAGGTGCGTTTTTGCTTCGTCTTCCTCTCTTTTAGCTTACCGACGACCCACAGCGTGCCCACCACTGCCGAATATGTAACCGCTGCGTGCTCAAGTACGACCACCACTGCCCTGTACGTGTCCTTTCTTCTCCCTACTCGTCGCTAACACCGTTCGCAGTGTCCGTATTCCCCCCTCCATTGCCCTTCCCGCTAAAGCACCTCGCAGGGATAAACCAATGCGTCGGTGTCCACAACGAGCGACACTTCGTCCTCTTCATGGCCTACCTCGTCATTGCCTGCCTCGCATACTGCTTCGCTGGCTGGGACACCGCACTCGGCGCTTTGGGCTTCGGTCCTTCGGGTCACTGGAATGTGCGTTTTCCCCTCCTCCTTCTCTATCACTAACTACTCCCTCAGGACTGGCCACACGCCATCCCCTCCGTGCTCTTCCTCCTCATCTACATCCTCGCCGCCGTCATGTCCCTCGCCGTCGGCATCATGCTCCTCTTCCACCTCCGCACCGTCGCTGCCGGCGAAACCACCGTCGAGGGGCAAGACCACGACGTCTACCGCAAGGTTGCGCTGACGCGGGCGGAGGCGTTCGTCAATTCGTATGATTTGGGCACGAGGGGAAGGAATCTGGCGATGTTCTTCAATGTGTCTTTTGGTACGTCCTTGTCCTTCCTTCTGGATGATACAGTACTCAATCCAGTCGCAGGAAAACACTCACCCTCACCAGCCCCGTATCCACTATGGACACTGCTCCTCCCGATGCGTGTCCAGCCATACACCGACGGCTGGGCCTGGGCACGCAGGGAGGGGTACGAGCGCGGACACGGCGGTGTTCGCAAGGGCGAGGAGTTGACGGACGACGAGGCCGAGGAGGAGGGGTCTGTCTAGCCTTCATGATCACGGTCTGAAGGTACGTCGTCTCTTCCAATGAGCGGGCCAAAAATGACGAGACGCGCCGGGGCCATATGACGCTCGCGAGTTTTTGCCGTTGCCGTTGCTAGACACGTACGTGCGCTCGGGGAGCTTTTGGATGATTTCAAAAGCCGGCTTTCTTCATCTTCATATCTGATTCTTTTCTTTTCTTCTCTATCTCTACTCGTGCGGAATACTGGGCTGACGGTATTCTGGATAGGTTGCGTGGTATCGTTATTATAAACGTCGGGTTATCGCTGCTGGTGCTAGATACGGATTACGGATACGGATATGGAATTACCCTCGTCTTCGTCTGTCCTCGGTATTCCCTTCCCTAAGATGGAGACAGAGCGGATGTATGTACTTGTACTGTACGCCTCGCATACTTAATTGGACGCATTAAGCGACCTCAGACTCCTACCCCATTCCGTGAGCAGAAATCATTGGCAGATAGATCAGAGAGCATGTCCCAATTTGGCAGGCGACTTTCCATTTGCGGTACAGTCCTATTGCCTTTCATATCAATATGCTTCTGGCGTGAGGTCGATTTGTATAGCGGCTTAAGAGCCTCTCAGCTCTCGAACGTAACCCATGATATGAATCCCCAAGCGCTCAGAGGATCAACTAACTCTTGTGCTCTTATTCCGTCCTTGGCTGGACTGCGGACTCGGACTGAGCCAGGGTTTGATATCGCTCTACAAGCCGTCTTGCTTGCATTCAAGTTCGCATGCATTCCTAAGTGGTCACCAACCCTCGTGCCAGTGTTAGGATCGGAGGTTCAAATCGGCTTCCGACGGCGTTGTGAAGAAGGCGCCCGATTGTTTTTGGCTGTCGTTGGAATGGGCTGTAATCCGAGTTCAAAATATTGGGAAAAGGTAAGAGCAGACTCTCGAATAATTCCCGTACAGGGGAGGGAGATCAGAGAGCACGTCCCAATTTGGCGGGCGGCTTTCGGTGCAGCTCCTATTCCCTTCTTGCCGCAAAGAAATCTTGCATGTTGTCAATCTATACAGCGCCTCAAATTTGTTCTTACAAGCCTCTCAGCTCTCGAATGCAGCCCATGATATTAATCCTCAAGCGCGAAGATGATAATAATTCTTTTATTCCGTCCTCGATTCGGACTCAGTGAGGGTCTAATCTCACTCTGCAAGCCGTCGTGCTTGCGTTTGCACGCGATCCTAAGCGGTCACCAAGCCTCAGGATAGTGTTCGGAGCAGAGGTTCAATTCGGCTTCCGACGGCGTTGTGAAGAAGGTTCCCGATTCTTTTGGCTGTCGTTGGAATGGGCTGAGTCCGAGTTCAAAATATTTTAGGAAAAGGTGGATACATTTGTAGAAAGACCGGTTATACCCTAATGTTGAGATGATCGCGCTGAGGGGAGGAAGAGAGAAGATAATGGATTATTATTGGAGGGCTTAGAGCGAGGCTTATATACTGTACAGAAGTATTTCTAGCATATTCTACAAGTAGAGAGAACAGCGGAATGGATGAGTAAGAAGAATCGGGGAGAACGTCGGGGACGTCGGAGCTTGATAAGATCTGATGATCTTATCTAATCAATAATTACAACACTCCCCCTCAAGCGCGGACGTATCGGGCGTGTACGAGAAGTTCGCGATTGGATAGAGTGCCGTAAATGAATGGTTGGAATTAAAATGTGTAAGATGGCAGAGGAACTGAATGCTCGCGAGAGCTGGGTTTCTCCCGAGTGGAACGGTGATCGATGTTGGCGTATTTGGGATGGGAACGGTGCGCGGAAGGTGTGCGCGAAGTGAATACTCCCCCTGGAACGATGGCGGGGACGTGAGGATTGTTGGCGGAGTTGTGCCGTGGGGTGCTGTGGGGATCCTGTGAAAATCCCTGGCGGATGATACACGCTTTGTAGCGTAAGATGGTGCCGTGAGCATCGCGGCGGGTGCGGAAGATCCAGGAAAATGGCGGCGGGAGCTGGCTAGAGGTGGAGGCGGGAATAGCGCCGGAGGAAATGGCGCGTGAAAGTTCCGCGTTGATTGCGGATTGCCACTGAGACCAGTGGTGACGCGACTGTGCTTGTTCGACGGATAGCGGATCTGCATCGTAGACGATAACGTTAGCGTGGGAGCGTGGAGTCGATGGCGGGTGATGCGCGTCTGGATGCGCGTGTGGATTTCCGGAGAGCGGAGGTATGAATGTCGGAGCCTCAAGCTCAGGAATTAATGGAGAGGGTAGAGAATTCTGCTCCCCCTTGAGCTGGGGCGGAGACAGAACAGGACGTGGCTCGGATGTTGAGCCGGTGGGAATGACAGCGGGAGTGTCGATGGAAATGAACGCGTAGTCAATGGTGGGCTGGGATTGCCACTGTGCGACATGGGCCTGGGAGTTCTGGTGATGCCGTTCGCGTGAGGTGCGTCCGTTGCGTTCCTTCTCTTCGTCAGAGAAGGTGATTCCACGTTTGGTGTCGTGGCAATCAGCTTTGATATGTCCGATTCTGCCACAGCCGTAGCAGGTGATGTCGGGATTGAACTTGGTTCGGCGGGCGCTGGCATCGTGTGGCATGTTGTTATGATGGCGGGCCGTGAGTGCGACCTCGTCGGAGTTTGGTTTGGCGGTACGACGGCGATCCTGCTCGAGAATACGAGCGATCAGTTTGGACGATTCCGTGAGTGATGCGGTGTCGATGCCGGAGATGAACGTGTCCCAAGAGTCGGGAAGCGAGGTGAGAAGAGTGATGGAGAACTCAGCGTCGGTTAGCTTAGAGTTCTGGGCGGCGAGTTTGGTCCGGAGGTTGGTGAGTGACCGGATATGCTCCTCGATACTGGCACCTTCTTCACAATGGAGGCGGAAGAGTTGGCGGCGGAGGAGTACGACAGCGATAACGCCTTTAGGCTGATAAGTGTCAGCGAGCGTGGACCAGGCGGCTGAGGATGTTTCCGTGTTGGTAATGTAAACCAGCGGATCATCAGCGACACGGAGACGGATTTGGGAGAGGGCTTTACGATCCTTCTCCTGCCAGGCTGTGATGGCGGCGGCTTTGGTGCCTTGTGGATCGACGATGGCACCGGAGGCGTTGAATGTATGCGTGGGGCAAGGATTTTTCCCGAGCGCATAGTCGATGAGACCGACATCTGTCAAGATATCGACCATCTTGACAGACCATGTGGAGTAGTTGGCTTCCCCGAGGAGATGCTGGATGCGGTACGCGGGGGAATTGTCGACGTAAGACATGATGGATGATGGGGAGATATACGCAAGCGGCGTGGAGATGTGCAGAGGCGCTTAGGGCGTTACACGGCGATGGAGTGGACTGGAGGCACGTAAGAGGCGTCGAGTGTGCGTTACGTGTGAACTGGATGTGCGCGGATCCGGAATGCGCGGAGTAGGAGATATACGCGGAGATGCGTGGAGTAGAGAGGCGGAGTGGCCTGGAGATGTACGCGGAAGGCGTGGAGATGGCTGGAGACTGTGCGCGGAAGGCGCAGAGCGAGGTAGAACCTGTTTGAGCTGGTAAGGCTATCAATGAGGCGATGATCAGCGAGAAGCTGATGAGAGAAGCGTCGCGGGAGAAGTTCAGTTACGGCCGGGGCCCATAACCTGTTGAGATGATCGCGCTGAGGGGAGGAAGAGAGAAGATAATGGATTATTATTGGAGGGCTTAGAGCGAGGCTTATATACTGTACAGAAGTATTTCTAGCATATTCTACAAGTAGAGAGAACAGCGGAATGGATGAGTAAGAAGAATCGGGGAGAACGTCGGGGACGTCGGAGCTTGATAAGATCTGATGATCTTATCTAATCAATAATTACAACACCTAACTTGAACGGTGTAAGGCCGCCTGACGCATCGTTTCCAAGACATCCCATGCTGGTAGTTCCAAGATGTCTGGGAGGCCCTGCCAGGCGCCCTCATAATAATTGAGAAGTGTAGTTTCAGTGTTTGCCCAGCAATGGTCACAATAATGCGCACGAACTGCGTCCATGCCTAATGATCCCGGAGTCCGGTCCCAGCCACAGAAGACATTCCGAAATTTGTCCTGCAGATCTTCGAAGAGCAAGCTAATGGCTGTGAGTCTACCTGCAACGCAGCGTGCTGGCTGCACGCAAGATTCCGGACTGGACTCGGCGGCAAAATGCGAAAACGCGTCCGTTCTTGCGCCGGCCAGATAACACTGTACGCGATAGCAGAGGCTTATATCGTGTTCAGCGTCGGCAACCCCACGCTGCACAGCCAGAAGATCTTCGATATCGCTTTGGCCGGAGTAATAGAACGCGGCGGGAAGGAGCCACAGGGCGCCGACCTGACGGACGACCTTCAACGTCAAGAGCAAGTTCCGTTCAATTAGAGCGGAGTCCCAGGGCTCTCCATCCTGCATGAGATTGCGATAGTCGTGCACGCGGAACTCCTCCGTTCGGGGAAGAGCGGTGGATGTGGGGAGAAAGACGGCGAGGTGTTGTAAGGCCCGTTGGAACAGATAGTTGACGTCGTATTTGTGAGAGAGGCGAAGGATTCCGAGGAGAGGGAGAATTCTGACTGGTACAGGCGGTGGCATGAAGTAGCTGCGAGCTAGGTGAGGATAACCATTCGACAGGCTGCTGCGACGACGCACCTCGAGTCAAAGATGGCCCTCAAAAACGCCTCGACATCGGATGCATCGTCGGGGAGAGATACCGACAAGCAACCATCGTAAGTCTCCTGGGCACTGTCGGGTTCTGGCAGCGAAATCATATCGCGAAAGACGCTCGAGCGAGCGGCCAGAACGAATTTCGAGACCTTGAAGAGCGCGTCGGTTGCACGGATGACGATCGTGCCATCCAGGAACCATAGATCTTCGACCTGGCGGGCAGGCTGGACGGCGTCCATGGTCGCTGAGCGAACGTGATGACGGTTTCGGAAAAGAAGTTTTGATGCGTGGCTTGTTTGGCTGCACTCCATTTAAAAAGGCTTGAATGCGCTTTGAATTCCGATTCGCGGGTGAGTTCGTTACTACTGTAGTATGGCGAGCAATAACTTTACATCTAAGTACTACGTCGAGTTGATCTGCGGTTTTTTGGACCGAGCTGTCGCGACAATCAATCAACAAACGTGACCTTGGGCGGCTTGCTCTTAACCGTCATCCCGAACGACAATGCACCCAGCGTTGGACCTCAAGGAGCTGGAAAAGCTTCCACTACAACTTCGGGTGCGCCTCTCGGCCGATATATTCATCTCAGAGCTCATGGGCAAGCTGCCAAGACCACGAGCAAGGTCGCGCTGACCCGGGCGCCGGAGGCGTTCGTCAATTCGTATGATCCGGGTGCGAGCGGAAGGAATTGTGCCTCACACTCAGCCTGACTCGCGCGCTCGTCTTGGCTGAGCTAACACTTACGTTGGCAGAAATCACTAGCTCGGCAGATCAGAGAGCCAATTTGGCACGCGTCTTTCCGTTTACGACGGGTCCGAGCCATTTTTTTCACCACCACCACCACCACGCCACTCGCTTGCCACTCGCTCTAGGGACAACTCTGCGTCGCACTCCCGTACTCCAGACCTGCCTGCCTGCGTCCACCGCTCTTCTCACCGCTCTGCGTTTCGAAGAACGCCCATGTCAGCACCAAAAGTGTCAAAAGCGGAGCGTGCATTGCTCCTGTTCTCCCTTCGCACTCCAATGCACGAGGACGCTTGTTGCGCGGCAGTGATGTTCCACATCCTGGAGAGATGCTTCGCCTCTTCGACCGGCTCCGACCACGCCCGCCAAGCCCCAATCTTGCGTGCGGCGATGACACTCCTTGCGACGGACTACGGAGGCACCTACCCCAAATACGAGGAGGAGGATGGTTTCCCGCCATTGCAACAAAAGCTCGTCAGCTGTGTTTGCAAGCCGGCAATTCGGACGCTGCCATATCATCCGCGACCCATGCCGTTCCAATTGGGTGTTGTGGCCTCCCACACCGCTTGGAACGACCTTCTAGGCAGACTGTGCACCGCGCTTATCGCATCATTGAAACGCCTCAGCCCTGGCAAATTCCGCGCCGCGAAGCCCAATGTTACCCCCGAGGACCAGCCGTGGCCCAGCTCCGTTCGAGACATCATCCCAATTCCCTTCGGCGAAAACCAGGCATCCATCGCGCTTCAACGATGGGCGGAAACTTATATTCCATTTGGCTGCACGATATACCCTCTGATGAGCGCCGTCGCTCGGTTCTGGCACCCATTTGCGCTCAGCTTGTATGCGTTTCGGCAACAACCTCTCCTCCATCTGCAAGTATACGCAGCCGTGGAGTTTTTCAACGATGCGGGCGACAGTGGTCCCTTCGTACAGGCTACCACATGCTTCGTCCGCTACTTGGAGGAGCTGTTCGCCATCGATCGCGGCAGAATGACGATATTCTATCGGAGCAACATAGACGAGATGAAGCGGTCTGCCGACATCGTCCACGCTACTGCAACAAACCTGGTTGCCGAGTTCCCCGCTCGCGATGTCGTTCTCCGGTGGTGCGACGACAGGAAGCATCAACATAGTACGCGCGGCCCGAACGGCGAGTTTGCGATGGACGATTTTTCCGACTACGCCAAATTCACCATGGTACTCAGTTTAATGTTGCAAGTGCGGAACCGAGATCAAGTGCGTCTTGTTATTGACACTGCCACTAATATTCATCTCCTTGCACAGTGTCTCCACATTCACTGCGAAAGAGCCTTTGATAGACGCTCGCAAGTCTGCTCTCAGTGTGGTGTCGTCCGCTTTTGTAGTCCACAGGTGCGGTCATCGAAATTTACTGCGCATTTCAAACCCCCCTGTCCTCAATCATTCCATAGTGCCTCAAAGCCGCATGGAAAGACAGCAACCTGCCGCACAAAGAACTGTGCCAGATGGTCATTCAACTACGCACTGCCACTCATACGATTCTAACCGACGCTAACGCGTGGAGCACTGTCCTCCATGAGCCAGGAGACGAAAATGCCCGCGGCGCTAGACAGGTAATGTTCGCAAGGGAGTGCATCCAGGCTGGTGTCGATGTGAACATTGCGATAAATCTATTCAAGGTCCTGGACAACACTCAAGTGGCGCGGGAGGACTTTCTGGTACGGCGGACTTGGGAACGGCACCGGGTTTGAGGCTCTGATAACATATGGGAGGAATACAGGAATGGCAGCGGTCTGACTTTCGGTGTCCGGACGATGAGATGAACTTTGAGGATGATATATATCAAACCTAGCGAACGCTCGAAAAAGTTTACATCTCTTTGAATTGAATCGAGAACCTAATGTATTCCGAAGATTCCCTCATCTGCGCCCTCCAACATTGCACTAAAGAGCGAGAACTCGGCCTCCGATTCGCATTGCCGCTCATACAACTGGGCCAGTTTCCGCGCCGCAGACGCGCTAATCCTGAGTGGAATGATCACGAATCTGGATGCCTCAGACGAGAGCTGTGTAAGCGAGAGGACGTGGATAGCAATGGTCCCTCGGCTCTTGCGTGCGCGCAGAAGGATGTGGTTCCATTCTGCTTCGGCGCCGCTGCGTAGATGAGATATCAGGTCAGAATCGGGGTCGAGGATGGTTATTTCGACGTCTGTGCGATACGCATAGTCAAACCAGGTTATACAGAGGGGAGGGTCTGCGGTCGCCGGAGTGCTGTCCGACTCGGAGTCCAAGGAGGCGATGAACTCAGCTTGTAATCGGCAAATCTTGTCGAAGTTCTGGAGGTAGTCGGCATGAATGAGTTGCCGGAGGAAGCATCGCTGCTTGAATGGAATGCGGGGGATCATGAAATCCGCTGAAACAGGAATAGAACGGAGGGATAAATGATGTTTTGAGGTGGGCGAAGGGTATACACACAGAGCAGGAATAGCCAACGGGTACCGCACACCGAGCGATGACCGTCGGCGCCATGCCAGTCCGCAATTTGGCATGTACTCGAGCAGTAGTACACACTGCCGCATGGACATCGTCCAAAGGCGGATCGTTCTTGGATTTTATTGCACTGCAAGCACGGATTAGATCTCACCAGACTCGGGATGGGTGCAATGACGTTACCTCGACGTTGTCACAGGCCTTCGTTCTCCACGTCGCGAGGGCCGGCGAGCTTTCATTGTTTTTGCAATCGTCGAGCTGGGCCAGGAGGCGCATTCGTTCGGCCGTCTTCTCGACAAAAGCAACCCATCCTGCATGATCGTCGAGCTGTTACGGGCAACTGCTCGATGGCCTGTGAGCATGCAGGAAGGAGTTGCGCCGACGTCAGCACGGGCTTCAAGATTAAGTCGAAGATCATTTCGAAGCCATCCTCGAGACCAGCTCCTGAATGGATATGCGCCAGCGTGCGTACAACACCCGCCTGGATCGCTCTTGCGATATCCGCTTCTTCCTGGATTAGTTGGAGCAATTGGATGCCACACAGCCCTACAATGCTTCTTTCGGGTCTTGGAGGCGCAGGGAACGCAGACAAGCAATTGATGAGGTTGAGAAGCACCGGGTAAACCGCGTTGACGGCGCGCAAGGCAGAGCTGAGGTGGCCTCCGTGCCTCAGAGTGGGGTGTTCCTCTGTGAGGGGCGCAAGCGACGAGTCGTCAAGGGCCATCGTGACCATGAGGATGACGCGTACGTAGTCCGTGGTATTTCGGCACGAGCGTGTTTGGTTCAACTCTCGCGTAGTTGCCAAAACCGCGTCAAGGAAATCCACAATGAGGAGTGCCATATCGCCGTACGTCCCCCCAGCACCGTCAAGCGCCTCCGCAAGCAGCTGCTGCCTAGGTCTGGACTCGGGCACTGTGGGAAGCGCTTCCGCTCAGTATGAGCGATCACTAGTCAATCTGATTAGTGATCGCTCATATTAACTACTCTCAGATTGAGCGAATGGGAATCCGATCAGTCTGAGCGTATTTCATCCAGTCAATCTGAGTGTATTTTCAGACCTAGGAAATTGCGGGTTTTCGGTACATCGGGGGCTAGAATAGGACCTTTTCATCATGAATTCAAGCCAACAGGCATCGGAAAAGGTGCCCGACCCACGCTGGAGCAGGATTTAAAAAAATCACTCATATTATGGGTTAAAAACGTTCAGTCTGAGTGAATAACTCGTCGTGCCTCCGTTCGTCCCAGTTCGTCTTCAGACGGCTTTCTACGACCTCACGGATCACTTTCCACATCATTCCGTGTTCCATCATCACAGCCCGGCCGGGTGCTATCCCTGTTCTTTCCCACCACGACGACGCTCACGTTTATACGCCGTTTCAGCTGCGGACTTTCCCTAGACCCCCAACAAGCCACCACATGTATTGATTCCACGCAAAGGAATGAGACAGAGGTGCACGTTTGTCATGTATCTCCCGGCCGCCGCTCATGACTCGGACGGATCCCGCAAAACCTCGCCGCTCCAGAATAACCGTAGCAGCATCTTATCGCGCTCTCCCCATTGCACACTGGACCTCTCTGCATCGCATCAATCTCAACACCGCTGATGTCTCGTCGACGCATATCCGGCTCCATCACAAATCCCAAGTTCAAGTTACTTTCTATGGCTGACTGTTCCCAAACTCCGAGTCAGCTTCGGACGAACTCACAAGTCTTCAAACGCTGCCCTTCTTCGTTTGTTCTAGCTAACTTACTTAGTCATGGCGCCGGCGACAATTGCGTGTTGTGGGCTCGAGTTTCATTGCGTTCGACGAGGTGACCAAAAAAGCGACTGCGACCATCGATCTGAAAAAAGCTATCGCTGTCGAAGAGGACCACGGACCACGGTGCCCGATGAATCCTCCGTCATCTCCTTGTCAGTCTTTAGTCTGGGCTCGGGATCGACTCTCGAGAGGAACAAAGTGATGGCTTTAGAAAACCGGATCACTGGCAGGTAGGTTTATACATCATTGCGCGCCCTGATTTTGAAGCCAACCTGTGTTCCGAGTACTTTTCGCGTCCACGTCCACTAACTCTAATTGATCACAACGATCTCACGGGCGAAATGTCCAAGAAGACGCAAGAGCTGCTTGATGACGTTGCCGTCTTCGAGCTCTTCAAGTTTTCTGGCCGGGTGTCTGAACATGTGGACACTGGACACCGTTGACAAACCTGTGCGCTTTTTTTATTCACGCATTCTCGTCAACTCATCCTTCTTCAATCAAGGCAACCAACGGAAAAAGGAAGAAGGAGAAGACTTCGCTGGAAGATGCCCAGCAGGTACGCTCTCGACGCCATCCGACGCGTTTAAATCTTGACGGCCCGCGCAAAGAAGCCAAAGAAGAAGAGGGTGACGACGGAGGAGGTGAAGGAGAACGTGGACGACTCCCCGAGGCCGAAGAAGAAGAGCTCAAAGCCTGCTCGTAAAGCGCCGAAGACGCAAGCACTGTCGCTAGACGACTTCAACTTGAAACCAGTTCACCTTATGGTTCAACAAGTCAATGCTCTTGCCGATGCAGCCATAGCCACCGATAAAAACCGCTCAGAAGAAAGCTACATCGACTCAGAAGACTCCCGTCTCATCCGCATCCCATTCCTACGCGTCGCACGCGTGCCAAAGCAAACGCCGCCGCATGATGTCGTTCCGCCAAATTACTCACTGTTTCTTCTTGGTTTCTTCGCACATTGCACTGCAGAACAAATCACGGAGCCTGTATTCTGTTTTCACTGATTCCATCGCATACATGCAACCATTACTTCAAATTTCTCAGTCACTCCGTTCTCAGCGAGCGTCGTACGCGAAGGCAGTCGCATCTATTCACATCTCCCTCGACCATAGCCCAATATACGCTGTTTAAATGACCTTCCACTCATTTCTGGGCCTCAGAACCTATTGGCTATGGGCATCGACGGTGTTTCGCTTCCCATCAATGAGTGTGACGTGACGTGACATATGTGACTCTTTGCTCCGACCGTCATGTCGCCCCGCGTCGAGCTCCCATACGGCACACTGCTGCCTCCGCCCATCCACCAATCTCTTTCCAACCCACACGGCGTCCCTCAATGCAATAATCGAACCACAAGACCGCGTCGTTGTCGCCAACGACGCGTCACCATTACCGAGACGACTCGGATGAGATCGCGACACTCCGGGCCTACGTCCGCTCGAAACTTGCTCTAGACATTGAGGTGGGCTCTAAGAACACTTTCCAAGCTATTTAAGGCCTGCTCAATCGTTTCCTAGCTCTGGAGCGATGTCCTGAATTTGGCCTCTCGTCCTCGGCATTCACACCCGTCTACCAGCGCTACCACAGTCCATGGACCCTCCCAGCGGCAAGATATCACTGCTTCCGACACCCCGCACGACTTTCAGAACTGCACGTCTTCTCGACGACGTCCTAGACGACGACGGTCCCACCGATGCATCCAAGATCCTCAAGCACGATTGGGGCAGACTCGCTACCCTCCAGCATTCGGTACATCTTCATACTATACCCTCCGATCACCAGCTTGACATATGATGCAGTCGGGACGGCGATCTCAAGACCAGCTCCTTCACCTCAGCTGGATAGCCGATCCCGATACCTCTCAATGGTGGCTCCACCATCACCACCATCCTGTACGACTGGATGCAGAGGAAGCCCACGGCATGGATGAGAAGCGCGAGGATTCTGGCCAAGGTGTCATCGAGCTCTACCCACCCTTATCTTGGTCCTCGTCTTCCGGACCTACCGCCATCGTTTTTCCTCTTCCCCCGACGGCCTTGCTCTCCCCCTCGGCTTATAGACGGCCGTCGTCCCGCAACCCAGCCGTCGTCTCGTCATCACCATGATGGACGCGGCCACCCGTTCCTCGGCGCGTTCCTGCTGAAAGATAAAACCGGCGACATCATCACCACTTGGACAGCATCTTTGACGAGCAGGATTGGATCCCAGGTGTGTGTTCTCCCGCACTCAGTTTCTAGTCGGAAGCTAACGGGAAAGTATAGATTCCTTGGGGCTCGCATACGCCCGAGAACTTTTCGCTCAAGCATGCGCAGGAGGTCCTCGACGCGGACCATTACGGCCTCGCGGACGTCAAGGTCCGCATCCTCGAATTCCTGGCGGTCAGCAAGCTTCGGCTCGCTGACTGCGCCCGCAACGGACGACGGCCCTACGGCGACTGCCAGCCACCCAAAAAACCTGCGCAAGATCCTCCTGCTTACGGGCCCGCCTGGTGTCGGCAAGACCTCAATTGGCAAGTCGATTGTGCGCTGGGTCGGCAGTTCTTCCGTGTCAACGTTGGCGGATTGACGGACGTTGCGGAGATCAAGGGACATCGGAGGACGTATGTCGGTGCGCTTCCGGGCAAGATCATACGCTGAAACGCGTCGGCACGTCGAACCCGCTGGTGCTCATTGAAGAGGTCGTCGGGCGGGGTATCAACGGGGACCCGTCGAGTGCGTTACTCGAGATGCTCGACCCCGAGCAGAACGACGGCTTCATAGTACGTCTTTCCCTATCGTTACGGTCGTCGCTGACACAGCGGATCCCCAGCATGGACATCCCGTCTATCTCTCCTCCATTCTCTTCGTCTGCACCGCCAACGCGCTCTCCACCATCTCAGCGCCGCCGCTCGACCTCATGGAGGTCATTGAGGTGTCTGGATGCGTCACGGAGGAGACGGCGATTGCGAGCCGGTTTCTGAAGCCGCAGGCCGAGACGCGAGTGGTCTTGTGGGTGCGGACGGGCTGATTAGCGAGGACGTGGTGGGTGGGGCTATTGTCGCGAGAGTCGGGTCCCGGGGCTGAGGGAGGGTATCGAGAAGGTGTGTGTCTGTGTTTCTTTCCGCGGGACGAGACAATTGCTGATGTATTCGTATATAGTCGGCGATCGTGAGCGATCTTTGGGCGGTATTTCCCGAGCCAGTGCACAAACGCGGACGCACCTCCACCCTCGAACGAGCCATCCCATTAACAAGAACCGAGTGACATCTCCTTCCCATCCTCGACTCGACACATGTCCGCACCATCGCCCCACAACTGCGAGGGATACACGGCCCGCCTGTCTCCCAGCGGAACCATGTGTACGACACCGTCAAGCGCAAGCCCCGCCGGGCGTCAGTACGGGCTTGGGGCATTGGGCAATGGGAGCGAAGCGGTTATGCCGATCAGGTTCGTGGCGCGTTTCGCTTTTTTCTATTCGCATGACGCAGCTCATGAGGGATATGCAGGGCGTGCTCGGGAGGGGCGGCTGCAGCTTCAAGCTGAGCAAAGTCATCCAGCTGCGTGCGCAGATCGAGCTGCGCTGGGTGATGGCCTATTCGGATGGGCTGGGGATTACACCGCTGGTTGCTACGACGGCTACGTCTACCGGCGACGAAATGCGACTGCGACGACTACGTCGACGCGGGATAACTGCGACACCGTCTTCATGCGTCCGAGGGGAGCATTGACGAAGACAAGGGTCGATCGACCGAGTTCCCTTTGATATCAGATATCGGTGCGTTCTTTTCTCTCTCATCTTCCGCCGCCGACTCCATAATTGTTCGCAGGTAACTCCATTGCTCCTTTGTTGGTACGTCAATGTCTCAGTGTGGGAGCTCTTCTGACTGTGCTTTTTTCTTTGGCAGTCCCGCAAATTGCTGGCGTTCATCGGTGAGTGTATTGATTCAAACTTTCCGCTGAGCGTTGATACTTGGTACAGATTCAATTCTTCGCGTCGCGCCTTGGAGGTCTCTGCATACCGTTTGCGAGGAACTACCAGTACTTCTCCATACACGCCGTCTCTTACTCACGCTGATACAGCCTGACGATTCGCGTCCAACGGTACTCACTGCAAACTCGACTCGAAGATTGATGTGGGGCGTGTATCGAATGCGCTACAAGCTAAGTTCAACTTTCTCTCTTCCTGCTTCAGCTACATCGTTTACCTGAGGTAGATCTCCGTGTTCCTCCACTCGCTGGCAATGTGCACGACCCACTTCTCAGTCGCAGTAGGATCTGGGATCAAGTCGTGCTCGCGTGTACGTGCCTCTTTGATCTGGGTTCTCCTTGCTAACGGTCATTCCACAGTGCAACTACGGTTCGAGGCAAGGCAATAGGTGTTGGGTGATCTGGAGGACGGGAAGAGCGTGTGTATAGGAGCATGTATATATGTAATGAATGCAATCTATTGGACTTGTGGATGACTCAATATGACCGATAGAATAGGCTCAATATGAGCGATGCAATACGCTCAATCTGAGAGGGTACTAGTCAATCTGAGCGTATATAATCGCTCAAAATGATTGAATCCACTAGTCAATCTAATTGGATCAACTCGCTCAGATGGATCGAGGTTCATACCAAAAAAGGATTCATCTGAGCGAGTAAAAACAATTATCCTGACTGATTCATACGCTCAGTCTGAGTGTTTTCCATACGCTCATTCTGAGCGAAACCGCTTCCCACAGTGAAGACGAGGCCAAGCGATTTCCTTCGCCTTCAACTCTTGGAATCTTGAAGAAACGCCCCAAACGCGAGGCATAACGAGCAGCCTGTAGTCTGCGATCTGTCAAGTTCATTCCAAGCGGCAACTGCAACATGAATAAATGAATGCATACACAGTGCCGCGGAGCTCCATTTGGCTTTCTGCGAAGTGGGTTGTCAATACGACAATGACAGCGCGGGGGAAGTTGACCTTGAAGGCTTCGAAACTCGAATGAAAACAGACGAACGAAGGTTCAGACCATTACATATGGCATCAGGGACATGGTCCTGAAGACAAGAGGCGCTCGCATGATGGAGATTCAAATGTGGTGAATTTAATCAGCGTGCGACTCGAGGCCCGAGGGCAAGGCTGGTGCCAGTATCCTGTCTAGTTACGTCGCCGGAAATGTCGCCGAGGCCTGCAGGTAGATGGTAGCGAAGGCAAGCCAGCAATCCATGATGATGATGGCCGCAGGTGGTCACTGAGGAGCAGGTCACGGTCGTTACTGTGTGACTGTGACCTTCTTGTTCTCGTCCACATCCTTCAAAGATCTCGCCACTTCCGAGTCCGCCAACTAGAAGTCCTCCTCATTCGACAAATGACATCGCTAGCTCGAGCTCGACGGCCATGCCGTGCCAGCGACCTTTTTGTTTTAGACACGGTGACGGTGAGACAATACCGGACGAAGGGAATCGACACGACCGCGAACGAAATCTTCCGCGTGGATATCTTTTTTTTTCTGGCCCGAAGCTTCAACCAATTCCATTCGCTCGCTGTCGCTGGAACAACCCCAACTCCTTCCCCCCTGCTCTCGGACCTCACTCAACAACTGCTCTATGTTCCCCACCTCTCTACTGGCACCATCAATGTCTTGGTCTTCAAGCTTCAAGTTTGCTCTCAGTGCCTCTGTCTTCCAAAGGTTCGTTCAAACCTGAAGGCTCCGACTCGGATGCTGGTTGGGTTGGCTCACTGGCAGCGCTCCTTCAAGTTTTCGATTATTTCCGCCCGAGAACCGCAAGTTGTTCGTTCCTGAAATCAAGCTCTCCTCTCCCTTCGCTCAGCCTCCGACGTCACTGCACTCCTGCGTAAATACGCTTGTCAAGCCCTGTCGCCGTCGCCGTCAAAACAAAGATTGCACTCGACGGGTGGCTGCGATAATCAATTACATACAAGTCAGTTTTTTTCTTTTTATAGTAGACGGCGGGTTGAGAACTGAAGTCACTCAGGGCCGTCCTTCCTACTAGTAGGGTTAACGGAAACCCCAGCTCGTCATTCCTCATCCTCGCTACCACTCCATTACTAGCAGAACAACTCCTTCCAACCCAAGCGCTCCGACTCCCGAGACGGCGAGACGGCGAACCGGGGCCGTCGTCTCCATACCCACCACAAATCCGCATCCGCATCGGCATCGCCAATCAGCAGCGGGTCGTCGGTTCGCTTGCCAGTTGATACGGATACGGATACGGATTACCGCGCGTGCGTGCGTGCGTGAGAGCTCGAGGGTGGCGACAACTTGTCAATGACTCAATGAGACTCTATAAACAGTATGTATGTATGTAGGCACATCCAATCCAATCCAATCCAACTGACATGTATGTGAGAGCCTTACTGTGAATAACCGAAAATACCCCCTCCTTCATTACATTCTGAATCTGTCGAAAAGGTTTTCCATTACGATCTTGAGCCGCCGGTGCCTGTTGTCGCGGATGCTGTTCCTGTTCAACGAATCACGACAAGTACAGCTCCAAACGCCCGACAGCAACGGCGGCGGGACGCGCGCTGAAAATACCCTGAGATGAAACCAAGCTGCGACTCGGAGGCTGGGCGGCGTCTGTCTCGGGAGAGATAACTAATGACCGGGGTCGCCTCGAAATTTGGTCCACGATAGCAATCCGGTGAAGAGAGTTAGCTGGTCTCGCATGCGGAGTTGTCCAGAGTCGCGGAAATGGACCCAGATTTTCATCACAAACGTCGCGAAACCGGGGGTTGAGTGGAAGATTTTGCTGGCTTCGGGATGCCGCTCGGTTACAGCGACCATGTAGAGGAGCAGATTGGTATACAGCCTGCCAGGTATATAAGGCCGAGGCGACGACTCAATCAGTGTCGAAACTTGTGGGTCGTGAAGATGGATGAATGCCAGCCAGGCGGAAATGGATGGCCAGCAATGGAGCGCAATAGCAGGAGGGAGGTCCTTGATGACCAGTATCAGATCGACGGCGATCGCGCCCGAATATACGGCAGTTTGAGTCGCAGACGGCCAGGTTTCCATCGCAGCCGCGCTAGGAATGCGAGATGGGTCCAGGACGGCAAAAAAGAAGGGCAGATATCGACGGAGGTCGGAATACACTGCCGAGAGTCCGTCCTCGCCCTCTTGCAAGATTTTTTCCAAGGCGCGGTCGACTGTTTCCTTCGAGGCATTTGACTTGCAAGCGGGGAGGATGATGATCTACGAGGAAAGTGAGTCTAACGAGCTCAAGGAGGACGCGAGAACCCACGCGAGTAGAGATGGGGAGGACTTGCAGTCGGTCCAGGCGGAGGGCTGCGGGCACTGGCATGCTCATCGTGGGCAGTGGATCCGTGAGCCCGTCGTTCGCGCGGCAGGCGTACGGAGACCAAAGGCTTGATGGGATAGGAGGAGGAGCAGATAGTGAGACGTGCTCCTGGCGGGACTCTTCGGACCGTTGGACGCTCGTCGTGGTTTGTGCCAAGTTAAGTAACCGCCGAAAGGTCACGTTGCCGGCTTGATCCTTGATCTGCATCAAATCATGAGTGATGCCGCTGAAATTAACTGCAGAAGAGCTACTGAGCTCCGGGACGTGGTATGTATGTATCTTATGTTACTCTCTGTCATTGAAAAGCTTCCAAGTTGGTACTAGTATATCGCGCCGTCAGAACATGAACGGCCACACGGAACTCAGAAGTAGCTTGAATCCAAATCCAAGAGCTTATGCGAGACGAAACAAAACGCTGTGAAAAATTTGATACTTTGGCGGTATATCGTAGCAGACGCTACAAAGAAAAACGCCTGAGTAAGTTGAGATTGCATAGCAATTGCGGGGACTCACAAAAGTAATGATTACGAATTCATAACCGAATGGCGCAGAGCAGCCAAATTGTCCCATGTCCCGAGCTCGAGCTTTTTTGGGAGGCCGTCCCAGGCGAGCTGACATTGAGCCCGGAATTTGTCCTGGGAGTGAGCCAAACACTCGCTGCAATATCCGGCATCGGCCACGCTCTGCCACTGCTTTGATTCCGGACGTGAAAGCCAACTAGAAAGGATGCCCGTGTCCGGTATAGCAGCAGCATCCTTCAGGCACAGCTGCAGGGCCTTTTGTCTCCCAAGAATGCAGACTGTCGGCTGCGCGCAATGTGCATTGTCGTCCGGAGTTGTAAAATGCACCAAGGCAGTAGCGTGGTGTGACGAGAAGAATTGGCGGACCCGAGAGCATAGAACTATGTCGTACTCATCCCAATCTGCTTCTCGCGGGACAGCGTAAAGATCGTCGAGTGAGAAGAGGGATGCAAAATAGTACGCTGCGGGGAGAAGCCACGTCGCCCCGACCTGCCGTAGGACCTTAAGTATGACCAGATTATTCCTAGCTATGGGACTCTTCACTAAAATGAGCCAGAAAGTTCCGTCTGCAGTGAACCTGCGGTAGTACTGCATCGCCGTAGGCTCCGGGAGAACGCCGCAGGAGGGGAAAAACACCTCGAGGTGTTGCAAAGCGGGTTTGAATAGGTAGTTGACGTCGTATTTGTGTGCCACACGCAGGATTCCGGCCACAGAAGAGAATAGAGCGGGGCTTGGGGGTGGCTCAAAGTAGCTGTTGCGCAAATCAGGATCAGCTCATTTGCGCATGAAGGACGCACCTCGAATCGAATATCGCTTTCAAAAAAAATTCTACATCTTCCCCCTTGTCTCCATGGAGCAACCATCGTACAAATCGTCCGCGATTTGAGGTGGTAAGGCGACCATATCACGAAAGACGCTGGAACGCGCCGCGAGAACGAATTTCGACACTTTGAACAGCTTTTGGCCAGCGCAGATGACGAGGCTGCCGTCTGGGAACCATAGATCCTCGACTTTAGAGGTGGGGCAGGAAGGCGCATCGTCCATGATGATGGTTCCGGATAAGAAGGTATTGATGCGTGCCTTGTTTGGCTCCACCGTGACTCTCTTCTGACCGCCATCATCATGGAAAACGTGCCACTCATCGCTACAGCCGTCGACGATCTCTGGTTCCCGGATGGGACGCTGGTGATTCGCGCCGGTGCAAAGCTCTTCAAAGTCTTCCAATCCGTGCTCGCTGCACGCTCAACCGTTTTTCGCGACATGCTCGCGCTTCCACAAGAGCCTATGGATGCCGTGGGGGAAGTCTACGAAGGCTGCCCTTCCGTCACCCTTACTGACGACGGCGACGACGTGGAGGTGTTTCTACGAGCCATATTCGACTCCAGGTGCGTGCTCCATCCTCGTCGCGTCAGGGCCTTATTCGCAGCGCAGTTACTTCATGCCTCATCCGGAACCCTTCAAACGCCTGCCGCTGCTGGGAATACTCCGTCTATCCCACAAGTATGATGTCGAGTATCTTTTCAAGCGCGCGTTGAAGCACCTGGAGCCGGCATTCCCCTTCGCGTTCTCCGGAAGAATAGAATCGTGGCGTCTTTTTGACCTCGCTCGCGACGAGGGGGAAAATGACGCTATATGGAATCAGCTTATGACTATCGGAGCGCTCCGCCGCGTCGGTGCTCTGTGGCTTCTCCCTGCGGCATTCTACGTCACCTGCCAGTCTCTGCTCGACGATCTTCTTGCAGTTCGGGAGTGCAAAAATGTTGACCTTAAGGACATCATCCTCTGCCTTCGCGGCCAGAGATCCCTCTCTGACGAGCACGCATTCGTCTTCTCACGCTTCCTGTGTGATTCCTCCGACAAGTGCCCGACAAAGGTCGAATGCGAAGCTGCCAGAAAGTTCCTTGTGCAGGCCTACTTTGACTCAGTTCTCGACGGGTCCGTGTACAACAGCGATATCTTGGGAAGCTGGGTCGTCGATCACCAGTCGGATGGCTGGTCGGAGTTGCGTGGTTCCTTATGCGAGGGGTGTTTCTTCGCAGCCGAAAAAATGGTCCAGCCTCTGTGCCAGTCAACATGGGAGAGCCTACCGGAGTACTTCTCGCTCCCTCAGTGGGATAAGCTCCTCGCTGCGCGCGCTGCCGTCATGGGCGACGCATAAATAGGTGAGCTCCTAATCCCTGCGTCTATCCTTCTATTCATTTGCCTGACGGCCCTACCAGGAAGACGGGTCTCAGCAGTTGTGAAACCGAGGATGAGGAGAGTTCGTTAATCTTGGTATCTTGTTTTCTTTCGTCCAAATTCGGGGTCGATATCTTTGCAATCGATGTCCGTTACTCACCCACATCGTTCGGGGAAGAACACCTCGGCGCGGAAGCCGGTTCCCGCACCACAGGGACGTCGCGATCGACTCGCGGCGAGGTGAATATGTTGTCTCTCCATTTTTTTTTTGTTTCTGCGGCGATCGGCTCGGGGGTTCAAAGTATCCAGTCATGGTCAGTCTTTTATTAGATCTCACATCCCGAGCAAGTCCAGAGCCCAGTGTCGTTTGATTTAAAACGCAGAAGAACTCGAAGATAGACTTCCGAGATCGGGCCTGAGCGTCTGTGGGGTTTCAAGGCTCTTCAGCGTACTTACAGCTCCTTGGCTCGGTGGCTGGAACGCGGACAGGCGAGATAAAATACAAGCGAGGGCTGGCCCACATATAGCTCGTATCCGAATCGAACGGACGGACCGACTCCAAACATCAAATCTGCCTCATGAAAGGTCGGAGCGGCGATTGGCAAGGTGCCGCAGACGAGCTTGCAATGTCCTAGAGTCATTTGGCGAACTGAATTGTTCGCTGCGTGAAAGTGCGTCAGGGTTCTTTTTCTTTTTGGGAGAGATCGGAGAGCCTGCTAGAAATTGTTCACGGTGCAACACTGGATGGAACTTTATTTTTCATTTTATTTGGAGAGTCGGAGACAGTGCATTACGAGGTCAAAAAAAAACTTTGGGTTATCATCGCCTGGCGCGCTATATAGCTCGTGTCCGAATCGAACGAACAGACCGACGTCGACGTCCCTGATGACTGAGAAAGGGTCAGAGCGGCGATTTGCAGGGCGCCGCAGACGAGCTTGTAACGGTGAAGATGGATTGGGTTAAGTCGAAGTGTTCGCGGTGTAGCAGTGCGTCAATTTCTTCAGTGGCCGGCGCAGGAGAGAAGGCATAAATGAATCAAAAAACTTTCGGAAAATCGGTCGAGAGTTGATGGAGAGCTCGTGTCTGAATCGAACAGACTGATCTCGGAACTATGGAACATCTTCGCGGAAGGTTGCGAGAGACGATCAAGGCACTGTTGACGAGCTTGTAATATTGAAGAGTCATTCGGTTAAGTAACTGCCAGTGGGTGTAATTGTAAAAACGAGGCTGAACATCACCGTTTGTGCGTCAAGTCATTTCCGACTGACCTCCGAACGTCCTTTTCCGTTGTCGTCTCGGCATCGGACATCGGAAGACGGCGCCACATGTCCTGCATGCACGGAATTTGCAATTGCACGTACTGCGTTATTCAACTGATAAGTACATGAATCTGCGTGGAATGTTCCTCGGGTCTCCAAGAAAGGGGCTACAAGAGAGATCGTCGTCGGGACATAGTGGGCAGCTGGCGGGGATTACACCGACGCTGCCGAGAATACAACCCCTGACGACGGAACTCGGAAGATGGTGGTTCCAACGAACAGATGAGTTTGTCGGATCTCCGCATCTGGCTCAGCCGCTCACTGGCACAGTCTTGGTTCCCGGAAGATCTCTATTGGCCACCACTCAACACCCGACGGTTCTCTTCGGTGAAAAGAAAGGAACGCCGGCGAATAAATTATTATAACATGCTGGCATTTGGCACGTCGGACGGCCGGAGTCTTACGCCGAAGCCGAAGCCGGACTCGCGACTCTCGTTATTTACCGTCTGTTCAGCGGCGTCAATGGGTGCCGCGCGCCGACCGACCCTGAGTTTCATTTAACGGGAAGGAGAAGTCCAGTACGTTACATAGAGAAAAACAGACAGAAACGAAGAAATAAACCTCGAATGATAAATCACTGCTGCGGACGCGTACCTGGTTGAAAATAATCCTAAATTCATTCATTCTGACACCGTATAATTTTTTTCTACTTAACCGCGTTCAGGTCATTACCGTGACCGTGTTTGACCGGATCCAGATGTGGCGATGCGGCTGCCGTCAATCAGGCACCTCGCCATTTGCGAAGGCTCCACTCACTTCTTGCTATCACTTCTTCTCTTCCCACCACCACGACGGCTTCGAATTCGCGATTCCTTGACAACACCCACTGATATGGCCATGGCCCGCTACGACGACGACGGCGATGGTGACGGCGAAGGCGATGGCGAGGTCGACCAGCTGGACGAGGACTCACCGACTACGGGCTCGGGCGCTCTTCAGTCGCAAGCACTGGCTCCGTCGAGTGGCGGTGGGGTGACGAAGCGCTACAGGACGACCCCGGCGACGACCAAGACCTTCCAGTGTCGAGGGTATGGAGAGTGCAGGATGGTCTTCAGTCGGAGCGAGCATCTCGCGAGGCATATTCGGTGGGTTCCTCTCTTCGTTTCCTCGCTCTTCGTTTCCTTCCCTCGTTTCGATGCCTGGCGTTTTTTCTCCCACTGTCGTGTTCCTGGCCGTCGTGCTAGGGACCCCTTTGCGTCAGGTCGTTGCCGTTGCCGTAGCGCTCTAGGCAGTGTCGAGTCACCGTGCGCCCAGGCAGGCTGTACTCCCCGCTCCCGATCTTCATTCGTCCTATTCTTACTCGCTTCCCACTCCCTCCATCGCGTCCGTTCCCCTTCATCTTCCCTCTGTCCGTTTCCTGGCATTAGGATTGGCACTTGACGTGTTCTTTTTTCGGACGCGCCAACCGAGGATTTCACATCGACGTCTACCGCGCTGCGAGGTGTCTGTCTCGGTCTCGCTGTCTCGGTCGAGCCGACGTAGATCGCGTACTCGGGGCTTTCCTTCCGTTATTCCATCTTGATTCATTCCTTCCGTCCGCTAAATGCTTTCTCACTGACTCACACTGACAGAAAACACACCGGCGAACGCCCTTTTGCGTGCCATTGCGGCAAGCAGTTCTCGCGGCTCGACAACCTCCGTCAACACGCACAGAGTGTACATGCGGATGTGCCCGAGAGGAATGGCGCGATGATGAAGGAGCTGCAGGGGTTGCATGCGAGGATGGGTGGGGGTGGGCCTACTGGGACTGGGAGCGGGAAGACGGACGAGGAGGCTGGAAGTGGGACTGGCACGGTGCGAAGGAAGAGCGTCAAGAAGCCGGGGACAGACAAGACGGACAAAAAGGACAAGGAGAAAACGAGCGTCAGCGTCAAGCGCGAGAGGGAGTCACCACCAGCGGTTTCGGCGTTTGCGTTTGGCTTCCCACCGTCGACGGCCACCCATCCGTCTGTTGCGATAGCAAGACCGAGACCGAGGCCTGGGACGAGTGCGGGGTACGAAGGCGCTGTGCCTGTACCGATGGATGTCGACGACGATGAAGACCAAAACGAGAGCAAGAAGGAGAAGACGGAGAAGGGCGATGGGGAGGGAGATGAGGAAGATGAAGACGAAGACGAGGTATGTGTTCTGCTTTTCCTCTCGTTTTGTGTCTTTTCCCCCTTGCTTTTGGACACGGGCGGGCCACTGCACACTTCGTATTCTCTACTCTTTCCTCACTCCCCTGCCCCGCCTTTACCTCCTCTTCGCGTTATTGCGCTTGCCCGCGGTCCGTTTGTCGCGTTATGTCCCTCTCCAGCCCTCATTTGCTACCTTACCCGCTACCGCCCTTGCTCTCATTCGCATTTCTTCATGTTTTTTCACCTCCGTTCTCTTCCCGAAACTGACGAGGCCAAACAGAGTACTCCCCGTCCACGACACCGTCTGCGACCATCCCCAGGAGCGTCTGCTCGCGCCCATCCGTATCAACGACCTCCGGAGGCGGCGCGTCCGTCGACGAGTGTGGGATACGAGTACGAGTACGAATCTGAGCAGCAGAGACCAACGACGAGCCACGGGTATGGATATGGGAGGTCCCTCAGAGGGTACGTATTCTCCCTTTCGTGCGAATATCGAGTAATAACCAGCACATATAGACCATCGACGACAAGACGCTCACCATTGTCGGATGCCCCCGTTCACGCACAGGCACCCGCCCGCTCACCACCGACGTTCGGCTTCGCTATTGCCGCAAGACCGTTCACCTCCGACGCATCGAGCTCGAGTCCGTTTGCGAGTTCAATGTCGTCCGACAGCAACCGGCCAGGGACGAGCAGCGGGCGACCACTCACTGGCGCTAGACCAAGCACCAGCAATGGCGGAGGACGTCCGACAACTTCGGGCGGTACAGGCATCCGCTTGCCGCCGCTATCGTCTGTCGTCTCTGCAGCGGCGCTTGGGGGTGGTGGCTCTCGGCCTTCGTCGTCTGACCATCCGCATCCGCATACCCATGGGTTCGGGCTCGGCGGGCATCCATATGCCTACCGCAGCCCCACGTCTGCAGGGGGTCTTCTGCGACGACCTTCGAATCCGAATAGGGACGGAGGAGGATATTTGGACGAGTGGAATCATGGGCGGAGGAGGGGAAGTATGCCGCTTCCTGGGGCTGGGTCGACGTTCATCCGACCGGGGACTGCGCCGAGCCAGTTTGCGTTTAACGCTGCTGGTGCAGGAGGTGGTGGATGGAGAGGAGCGGGAGCAGCAGCAGGACCAGCGCAAGAGGTAGCCCCAGTGGACGACTCGCCGTTCTCGTTCTCCGTTCCGGACGCCGTCGTTCCTCCACCTCCGGCACCCGCTTCTCACTCTCATGCGTATACCGGTGGCTTTGCGTATAGCCCGCCTGCACCTGAAGGACGACTCGGCGGAGGAGGAGGGAATAACCCGCGCAAACGCTCGTTTGGCGGGCCAGATGGGCCTTCGTCGTCCGACTCCGCCAGGCACCACGCGGATGGGAATGGGAACGGCAACGCGTACGAATACGGGAGCGAGTCGCGTCCGCCGAGTCGGAGACTGTCGGTTATGGATCTGTGTAACGACGACGACGAGGAGGAGGTTAGGCCGCAATCAGGGGTGGTGCGTTTGGGTAATACCCAGAGAAGCGAGTGGGAGGAGCGGGAGCGGCAGAGGGAACGAGAACGGCCGACGACGACGAGCGGGCTGGTGATGCGGGCGTCTGCCATGGTGCTTCATGATGATGACGACAATCGGGCTCGGCCGGGTAGCTCGTCGAGGGTGGTTAGGGCGAGGTTCTCTGCGTCTCCGCCTCGCCCCTCGAACGCCAACGCCAACGCCAACGCCAGTGCAAGCGCAAGCGCGAGAGAGGAGAGACAGTCGGGAATGTCTTCCCCACCTACGAAGGAGGACAGCGACGACGAGGGCGAAGGCGAAGGCGAGGATGACGAGGAGGAAGGAACGCCGATTGCGAGGCTTGCTGGGATCTCGACGAGCAGACCACAACAGGCGATGAGGACCCCGTCGCCTCTCGGTGGTCGACTCCCGGCGAGTTCCCGTGCAGTTGGTGGTGGTGCGGGGGTCAGTGCGGCGTTGTCGCCGTTGCCGCTGACGCTTGGCTTGCCTGTTCCGATGCGTCAATGAGGGTTGCAGGAGGTTAACGTTTCTGTGCTTTCCTCATCCTCTTCTACTCTCCGAGTCTTAACGATTCTTATCTCCCACTTACTGTACATACCATTCCCGGTTTAAGAGTTTCCTTCCTACACTAGAATCCTTGTTATCCTTGCTCTCTCCTTTAGACTACCGTCCCGCATCCATATTCCCTCATTGTAAATACCCTTCCGATTTGTTCACTCCCTACTTACGCCTCCCTTGCTCTTCTTCTATACACCAAGTGCCAGTCGTGTACATACGTACTCACAGGCTTAATACTCAAAAGATTGCGTTCGAGTCTGTAATGGTTTAACAATGCGATATGTGTATTTGTTGCGAGACGCCTGAGCGCATTCAGCAGGGAACTTGGAGAATGTCGTGGTCGAGAGCAACGGACGTTTTAGTGTGTCACGGTGTATCTGAAAGCGAATCGATAGGGCATAAACGGTCATTCACTCTTGAAGTTGGTAAGGAAGATGTGGACTCCGAGGGGAGCGGACGAGTTAGGGCTGATTCCCGATTTGGGTGATGACCTGCCGTTTGGGGAATTTCGCTTTCTGACTCCTACCACGATGATCGCTGAAACTCGGTGCCGTGGCAACGTCGAGGGCAAATCAAATACGAGCACATTCCTTGTCGACAACCAGCATGCACCCACTTCTTCGCCGCGAACGACTCAGAGAGCTACCCCGAGCAACTCGAGTGAGGCCAGCCGCAGCAGACGTTCCAGGAATATGCTTACCGGCGTCTGTAGCTCATCGTAGCACCTGACGAGATCATTTCCCTAGCCTTGAAGACGGTCTCCCAACTGAAAGCGGCCAGACTCTGGAAAGAGCTGCGACTCTCCCTGCCCTTCTCGTTCGCCCTGCTACATCCGTCGCGGATCCCCACCGCGGATGCTATCGACGAATGGCTCCCGGAGACGCAGAATGCGGTCGTCTCAGCTCTATCGGCCCTGGAACTAGTCCTGGAAACGCGGAACATCCCCAGTAGCGCTGCACCGGAACTGTGGCCGCGCATTTTTGCGTGGTTCGTGTTCTTCGAGGCACATTATGGCTGGATGGGTCCCCACCTGGAGGCGCAGATGCGCACGTCGAACGTCGTGGCTCCCTTGTCCTTGGAGCTGATGCTCATGCTGTACAACTTCTCTGCGCAAGATGAATCTGTGACGGCGATGCTCTTTTCGACACCGGGATTCACGATGCTGCTCATAAAGATATGGGCGGATCTCACCCAGCATACACTGATCCGGAATTGGGAGACGCCCTATGTATGCTTTCTGACGTTGTACCTGCAGGACGTCTTCCCCGCCAGTGACGAGCAGACGCGACTAGACGAAGTCCTTGAAGGCGCAGGGGGCACATTCGAACATCTCGCCGAGCTTGTCGTCGACGCGTTGCGCTGGATTTGGACCCGAGACATTTCGGACTGGCTTGCCAGATTGGCTTGTCCCATCTAGCGGAGTTTGAATTTGGGGGGGCTGGCTTTTCTGGCTTGGCTTGGGCTTGTGATGGCTTGGGGGTGATGTCTCGCTAGCTAGATATATGCCTCTCAACTCTATGGGCTCACTTCAACTGCACGAGGGTGCTCGACAACGTTATGAACAGTGCGATCAAGTTCGTTGCTCGCCGCGGCCGTCATCATCGACGTCGAGCGCTGTCAGTGTCATCAACGACAAGCACTGTTATCAACAGCGCCGAGCACTGTCATCAACAACGGCGAGCGCCCGGCCTGTGGCCACCAACACGATGGCATCTGCTTCAGCATACCTTAATCGCCCGCAAGACCTTGAAGTCGTAGGAGTCTATGTTGAGTCTTCCTCAACTCCGCCGTGTTGGTGTCGTCGTCGTTCACCGTGTCGACAGCGATGACGGTAATTCTTCTCGATCTTGTGTGTAGAGGGCTACATATGATCTACATGGATCTTACCATCGAAAATTTATCTCTTCAGCAAGTTCGGTTGTGGCTTGGGCGGGCGACATTCTGGCTTGTGATGACTGATGGCTGATGGAACAGCTAGCTTGTGCACATAAATTCCGCGACCGAGGGTGCATTTGGAGTGTTTTACAACATCCAAGCCTACCTGTGTAGTTCACCGTCGCGCCTGACGAATTTCGTGACCTTGGTGTCCCCCACGGCGCAGCATGAAAGTCGTCGGCACATCAGCGGAACAGCCATCACAAGCCAGTTTCGTCACCACAGCGAACGTCGTGTTTCTCGCTGAAAGGAGGAGTCAAAATCAATTGTGAGGTGCAATACAGCTTCATCATGGCCAAAACCCCCATTATTGACCGAGACTACGGACACTCAGTGCATTACTCGCTGTCGCTATCTTCTCAAGTCACCAAGTTCAAGTTGTTTATCAGAAATCATACGACGACGTTGCGGAGACAGTATGAAGTCATCGGCAATGTGCACGGATGTGTTTGAAGGAGTACTCGACTCACAGGACAGTTTATGTTGGGGGAGAACTGGCTTGCCAAGCCGACGGAGTGGCTTGCCAAGCCAACGGATCGGCACGACAAGCCGGCTTGTCTGGCTTGGGCTTTGATGCCCACCCAAAATCCAAGCCCAAGCCAGAAAAGCCAGTCCGCGCAGGGACAAGCCAGTTTGGCAAGCCAAAAAGTTAACTCTCTTTGGACCCTTGATACGCAGAGTTACAAGGTTGATGTCAGGATCCGGCAGCTGCTAAGGTTCGTGGGCTGCGTCGATACTTTAACAGCTCTTCAGAAGGATACAGCCGTTTTCAAAAGTTTGGGTGGATTGTGGAGCGCGTTCGTTGCTCCAAGTTGTTTACAGTTATTGACACAAATGCCAGAATTATTACCCCATTTTTGCTGTGGAGCCCCCTTCCGGTCAACACCTGGTCCTCGCGCACGCCCAAATGGCGCCTGGGACGTCGGGACAGCGGTGGAGACATAGTGGGTTGTGCTGTCTAGAGCTCCGAGGGGTGCCGCGGTCATTTTGAGGCCGCTCTGGACGCCGGTACGGTGAGCTGTGGAGCGCGCTGTCACTACAACACAGGTAAACAACTTGGAGCAACGAACGTGCTCCACAATCCACCCAAACTTTTGAAAACGGCTGTAAACCTCTCATGGGAGGGAAGTTGTCGAGCGCCCTCCGCACAATCAGTGGTGCATTCACGATCCTCATCGAAACCGCGGGGAGGCTGGCGGATACGCGTCCGACCTCACCAGATATAACAAGCGCAATTACGGCGTCTCTCGATCTGATTATTCGTCTGGTTCACACCGACGAGGACTTGGTCACCGCGCTGGATGCTGGAATTCTCTCCGTTCTAATCAAAATCCACGCTGTTTGCCCACAGGACTCGTGCAACATACTGTTCGACGCATTCCTTTACCCTGGGCTGACCTCCAGTCGCTTGCTCCCTCCCTACCTGCGCGCGATCGAGGCACTCGATGAACAGCCCAACTCGATCTGGCCTGCGATGGCGGAATTATGCAAGACGAGAATCCCTCTCATCGATCCCGCGAAGGCCAAACCATTGGGAGCGAAGAAGACCAGGCGAAAAGCGTGCGACTTCGTGGAGGTACGTTGTTCAAACTTGTCACTCAGCTTCGTGCTCAGATGTATTCCCAAGTGTGGCAAAATCCAGGCGGCGGATCTGTTCCGCCGTTGTACGTGTGGAGCCGTGAACTCAATGTCAAGTCGCGGATTGGTCTGGGCCGAATGGAAACGGCCATCGTCAAGTTTGCAGACGCTACGGTCGACTCCTTCTCTGTGGGTAATCTCTTTCCGAACGTGAAACTGCTTAACAATTTATTAGCTGGGCGTATGGTGCCTCTCATCTCTTTCAAACAGCGCTGCTTCCTCCGTGCGCTGATTCACAAGGACTATCTCGATCGCTTTGACGACATCTGTCAGTTACAGGCAGAGTTCACCTCCCCGCGCGCCGACGGCGGAGACAGCGATGTGCCGATTGCACCGCCAGCTCGCGTTGACCCCGCAATGTCCATCATTCACTTCGACTATGCAGATTGCGACGCCGGCGTCTGGATATCCGTCCACGCACTTGACTCGGCCCTCGCTCTCTCGTTGCGGGAGGCCTCGCCTGCGGAATGGGACGACCTTGTTCGTCGCGCGGCGAGGAGAGTAACGGGACCATGGCGATCCATGTACTTTCCTGTACCGAGCCTGGGTTGATGGGATGTCGAGGAGAGGTTAGACGTGTCGTCGTTCCGTTGAGGTGCAGTACCACGGCTGCGAACAAGCTTGGTGTGTTGCATATGCTGGAGAAGGACCAAGGCTTCTCGTTTCGCAGGGCGATGCTGGACGGCGAGGACGAATACGTGTTTGGGATACATTAGATTATTCTATAGACAGATAATAGTTTAACGACGCTCTTTTGGATGCTCTAATAGATCTATCGCTCACACAAACGGGGTGCCGACGATCTCTCGCCGTTGCTCCGCCTGACGATGCTAAGTTCAGTCTAAGCTATGTGCGTCAATGCCTTCGTCGCCCCCGTCGCCCCCACTCCGAGAGGCCCCGAGTACGTCGCCGTTTAGCATGAATTCGACGGCGCCACGCAGCACGACAGCCTTTTGGAAAGCACGCACAAGTTTCGTATTACCGGATTGTGAATCCAGATGGTCGAACAAGATGTGTACTTTGTTGAGTTGGCTGCGTTCAGTTATTAGTTGCGCGTTTATACTGGGGCCGAGTCCCGGAGAGAGATCTTCGACGACATCGTCGATAGACTCCGCTAACGCGAGCGCGACGGAGGAGCGAGGATAACTTGGGATGAACGTCTCGAAGAACCACCTTGGGCGAATAAGATCAACATTTGTTCTCTGCGTAGGTGGAGGACGTACATACATCTGCCGGTGGGGAGTTGATCTTGGTGAAATTGGAGTACCTTATATACTGCGACTCTAAACATAGCTCGAAGATTCTGGAGTACTTAGTCAGAACGTCGGGCATGTCATGCGCCCGAAGGCGCACTGATGCGTCATGAAGTACGCACCCGTCGGCTTGCCAAGCAGCCCAGAGTCTTGCTGGGTCCTTGTAATCACATTAATCGTTGGTGGCTGGATTGGTATCAGGATGCCGTTGCTATATCGCTGTTGAGGGGGAAATAACTCGCTGATGGTGATTTTTTCCCGCCTCTGAATTAACTTGCCGTAGGGTAACTGACGGCGAGGTAGTCTCAACTTGAGGCAGGATTAGATGGGAGTGGAGATGATACCAATCCTGAACTCCTAACAGTCAAACGTTAACAGCTTTTTAGGCAGATGGTGCACGCACAGATCGGAGAAGGTAAGGAAGAATAGGTCGCGGAAAGGCTATAAAGCAACACACATTCAGCGTTGTAGCTCCGGTTAAACAAGAAACGCGAACATGCCTTTCACTCTCATCAAATCGCTCCCCGTCCTTGTATTCCTCGCAACAAGCGGCCTTCCCCGCGTGCACGGCGAAACCCTCGCCTCCTTGCTCCTCCCCAATCAAAAGCCGCTGCCCGTGGCTTCAAACGGTACCTCTCCCGTCCGCGCGCAGATCGGGGATCCAGGATGCGAGGTCGACTGCGGGGGCAACACGTGCTGCCCGGCCGGCTGGTACTGCGACGACGGCGGGTGCTGCCCAGACGGGGAGACCTGCGGGCCGATTATCGGGGGCTGCGCAGATCCCAATGCGACGCCGTGTGGGGTTGACTTTTGTTGTGGAGAGGGATCGACTTGCGGTACGTTTGCGTTTACGGGCGTTCTGCGGCGCTGATAGAGTTGGATTAGATGGATTTGAGTGTGTTTCTGGCGGTGGCGGGGGTCATACCACAACCAAGAAGACGACGACCAAAAAAGCGACGACGACCAAGAAGACGACCACGACGCACAACACGACGGCTACGACGACGACGGAGGACCCTGAAACGACGGCGGACACTGACGTCCCCACCAATACCGCCAGTAGCAGTTCACCGAGCGTTCAGTCGACACCGAATTCCCTTCCCAGTAAGCCAATAACACAAGACATTGACATTCACTGACTTGGGACTCGTCGTAGCGGATATCGGAGGCGCACCAGCATCCACTCCGTCCATTGGAAACACCAACGCGCCTACGGGAGGTTCCGATTCCGGTGGTGAGTGCAAGGGT
>JARIHP010000104.1:0-142637 GCA_029282125.1 Mycena amicta | reverse complement strand
CGACATTCCTCTTTGAGGTGAATGGTGTGCGGATATTCATCGGCGGTTTGTGTCTTTGCTTCCTTGCGAGTTTCCGATATCTGATGCGACACCAGGATCGAACTGGGTCCCGGGAGACAACTTCCTCACGACGATCACCCCCGAGCGCTATGCGCGTGGCTTACGCTCCTTCGGGACGGAAACCAAAACATGGTGCGTCTCTGGGGCGGCGGCGTCTACGAGCCGGATGTGTTCTATGATATTTGTGATGGTCTGTTTCCTCCCGCGTTCCAACGAAATCTACTGACGATCATCCAGAGCTTGGGATCCTCGTTTGGCAAGACTTCCAATTCGCTTGCGGTGTGTACCCCGCTCACGACTCGTTCGTCGCGAGTGTTCGCAAAGAGGCCAAGGACAACGTCAAACGTCTCCGGCACCATCCCTCCCTCGCGCTCTTTTGTGGGAACAACGAGGACTACCAGATGATCCTCCAATGGGGCGGTACGAATTCCTTTCGTTTTCACCAAGCAATGTCTCAATGAAGCGCTTCGCAGACGTGAAAGACTTTCCCGCAATCAAAATCTACGAGGAGGTCCTCCCGGAGGTTGTCGGACAACTAACCGGACCACAGCCCATTCCCTACCACCGTGGCTCGCCGTATGGCGGGAAAGGATGGGACACTGCGGACCCGACTATTGGCGATATCCACCAGTGGAATATCTGGGGCGGAAAAGAGCTTCCGTATCAAGACTATGCAAAGCTTGGTGGACGATTCGTCTCGTACGTTCATTATATCCCTTTCTGTCGTTTGCTGAGGCATACACGCAGAGAGTTCGGCATCCCAGGCACCCCGAGATGGAAGACGATCAAGTACTGGATGGCGGACGCGCCGACAGGAGCAGTGCATGCGCAGAGTGCCCTGATTGCGCAGCATTGTCGCGCGGGCAGTTTTGAGCGCAGATTTGCGATTTTGTTGAACGAGGCGTTCAGAGTGAAGAGGATTTGGAGACGTATGTTTGCTATCTCATCCTTCCTTTATCCTCTACTAACGACGGTCGATAGGTATGTTGTATAACACGCAGCTGCTACAGGCCGAGGGCTGTTGGCTATGCATACCAAGTGTGGGCGCCGCCAGTGGGCTGGGAGAGGAAAGGAATACGTGAGTCGAACCTACCTCGGCTGTTATTTCTTTTTCTGACCTCATTGCTTGCAATGTGACCTCTGGCGTTATTGTTTGGCAGTTGAATGACTGTTGGCCGGTAACCTCTTGGGCGATTGCCGATTACTTCGTATGTTTTATATCCGATTCTCTAATGATGTTAATGTGGCCTAGCTGCGACCGAAGCCGGTGTACTTGCCATTGCAAGACAATGGGCCCAGTCTCTGTTGGAATTGTACGAACGGTCACCAAAAGCCTGAAAACGACCGCCCCAAAGCAGGTTTGTCCCCTCCGTGACTCTCAATAAATAACCCAGACTGACTCGCAGCTTAGTACTCTACGACTTCAGCACCTTCCTATCGTACGGCGCAACCCTCGAATCTGGGGCAACCAACGCCAGCCTCGTCGCCCCCCAGCGACGGCTCGAAATCCACTGCGTCGACCTGCTCACCTCGTGGACACACACCAGAAACACACACAGTCACCCTGCTCCCTAACCAAGCGACGGAGCTGCTCTCTATCCCCTGCCCCCGGGCCCCCGCGAGAAAGTGCCGCACCGAGCCCCATCGGCAACGACGAGTTTACGACGACCTACTCGGTCGTCGTTGGTGCGCGATTGCTCGACCACTGATAGTGCGGTGGTATTGGCGCGATTCGCAGACTGGCCACAAACCGTTCCGGTTCCTCGAGCCCGCGGTGTTTGCGGGAGCCTGGGCTGGTGCTTGATGTACAGAGGACGCGGACGCGGAGAAGGGAGAAAACGAGGGTGACTGTAAGCGTAAAACGCCCAGTCAAGGGCCTTGTCTTGAGTGTGCTTGGGGATGATGACGGGCCTGACGTGCGTTGGAGCGACAACGGGCTGGATGTTATGCCTGGGGATCCGCAGGTGGTTCTGGCGCGCGGGTTGGCAGGGCGGAAGATTGGGGTCGCGTTTCTTGGGAAGGAGAAGGCGGGTGTTTTGTGATGATGAAGAAGGTCTTACTGTGTCGTGTCAGAAGTTGACCTCGAATTTTTCTGTTTTGACCTTTGTTTGCCGATTTGAGGAACAGACCTTGCGCTGTCGGGCTTGGGCATCCAAATTGCAAATGCTAGTCTTCCGTCTCTTGAGGGAACAGATCGGTGTCATAAGATTCCAATTTTCGGTAATAGGCCTAGGGCAAGCACAAGGGTTTCGTGAAGTCGAGCTTTTCGAATTTCTACGGTCATCTGTTCTTGTTATTGCGACCACAAGCCCCGACGCAGGGAAAGAAAACTCATACACAGTTTACATTTATCAATCGGTACAGTAGGTTTTGTAGGAGAAAGATGTAAATAAAGACCGACGGCTAGCATGAGAGTTCAAATATCGTGTCCTTGTCGAAGATACCATTAAACCCTGTTCCGCAGACCGGCACCTGAATTTCCACCTTGACACCTAGCTCCTCCTCCAGCCCTGCGCTTCGCCTCTGCATTCGGCAGCCTCGTGTATGGGAACACAAGTAGGCCGCGCGAAGGTGATGGCGAGACGGTGGGGCTGGCGGCTGCTGGCAGTGGTGCGTCCCCACAGTGTCGCCAGACTCCTCCGGCGTTTTCGAACGGGGGCGGGTCGGCACTCTCCGTCTTGTAGGCAAACTTCTTCTTCAGAGTGAACAGCTGAAGGTTGATGACGTCGTGTATAAATTCAGTTTCGTCGTCTAGGTTGAATTAGTGAGAAAGAGCATCAATATAGAGACGTACTCCGAACCCATTGCGTTTTGTGGCCGTGGGTGAAACCTATGGCCAACACATGTGTCCATTCGCCTGTACGACCGGCCTCAAACGCCACCTGCATCTCGCCGAGGACATTTTGTTCCCAATGCCAACCGCCCTGACCTCTTTTGACCGGACAAGCTGCTCGGAATTGATCATCGGTACGTTGGATGTTGGCGGACGCGAGCCGGTGAGCTTCTCTAGAGTCAAGGTAGTGCAGAAGACACGTTGAATGACATGTACAATCTCGTGCAGGACGATTATTGTGAGAATGGCGCCGAGAATATGGGGTTTAAGTTGGCGGGGTGACTCCATCCACGTATCGAATATGGCGGAGGATAAGAGAACGACAAGTGTTTCGGTCTTCTTTTCGTCGACTGCCTTGGCCATCCAGCCGACAGTACACTGCGTGCGGCCATAGACGCCGGGAGGTAGTTGCGTTTGGATGAAATGGGGAAAATGAGTGCGGAGGTACTTGAGGACTTCGCGGCGCAGGGAGACAGACGGCGAGCCACCCCGCCCCATTGGCGAACACTGCCATGCTTGTAATTATTCTCTCTCCTACTTCGGTCTCGAGGAGATTGTGGCGAAGGGCGTCGAGGAACTCGTATTGAGCGTCTCCCCGCGCGAGTTCGATATCGACATAGTCTCGTAGAGTGAGGCGAAGCTGGGCAGCCATGAGGGCGAGGAATTGGAGAAGAGGCGAGGTGTGAGGGACAGGTCCAAGGAGGCCGGGCGAGGTAACAGCGAGGGAGATGAGAGTTTTTGGAGAGTCGTGTTAGGGGTTCCGCTTGACTCGGATCCGGATCGCATCATCCCGGTAGTTGATTTGTCCATACCAATTCCGTTGCCCCGCTCGCAATTGCACTTCGGGAGCTCCGCACTTGCGGGGCATTGTAACGACGCGGCGTTTCAACTCATGGATACCATGAATGTTTGCACTACGAACAAACAAACTAGCACTGGGCCACTGGCAGTTGAATATCCTATGCGAACGCCTTGGTCAGACTCCCAACTACTAGCTCATTGATGTACTTCGCGTACATTTGTATCAATATTCTCCTCCACGATACGCTCCACCAGCAGTGTTTTAAGTCCAAATATTTCCAGCTCGCCCGAAGCAACCCGAGCTCTCTTCGTCATCTCGGAGATCATGACTTGCGTCGTAGAGCCCGATGATCTCAGCGGCACGAGCACCGTCTGCGCCCACCCTCTGCCGGTGTCGTGGTCAAGTTGGAGCGTTAACGGCGGGGTCAACACATGGATCTGGAAACGCTCCGACATACGCGCCCGGGATATGGCATCATCGCATGCAAAAACGGTCCATTCGTCAGCTGCGTTCTCTCGAATGTCGTCCAGACCGGATGGCTCGACGGTGACGTTCGCGCGAAAATTGCTGTAGTCGAAGCGGGTGCAAAAACGGCCCATATCCAGCTCTGGGTTCGCGATCACGAGATCGAAGTATGCCCGATAAATAAAGGATTTGTGCCGTTTGTAGTCCTGTTGAATCAGAGCTCGCACATAACAGCGCTGACGGAGCCCATGCCGTGCTGTATCGCTTGGAATAAGAAACATACAGTGCAGAGAGATTAATCGCACCAAGACCTAGCGATTGTCGTTTATGGCAGACTTTCCTATGGTCACCTCGCTTCCAGTCGGCAAGCTGGCAGCCTTCGGAGCAGTAATACGCGTTTTTGCATTCGCCACAGCGCTTGAATTGGTTCTTTCGTGCAATCAAATCGCACTACGATTGGATACAAGTAAGCCCAGCAATCTGCCCAAACTCGAGAAAACGGACCTGGATATTATCGCATGCTTTAGATACCGCAGATAGATCAAACCCGGATATAAGTGCCAATCGTTCCTCTGCTACCGTGACGAATTCTATCCACGTGTCACTTGGCTGCCAGCCTGAGTTCTCAGCGAGGATTTTTTTTGTAGGCAGTCAGCTCATCTGCAAGATGATCGAGAGCATGAACGTCGAGGAGGACCGCAGGCATAAATGCGCGCAGAATCTGGTCTATGGTCTCCTGGGTCTCGTCTTTATCCATAAACACGGCGCACAGCGTCAAGTTGCGAAATAAGCGGGCGCCGAGTGTCTTTTTGCAGGCGAGGTAGGAGTTGGGAGCGAAGAGGAAGACACTGAGGACAAAGGCAAGCGACTCGACGAGCACGTTAACCACGTCGCATTGCTTGAGCTCCGCATTGAGATGGGCATCGGGATCAGCTGCAGCGAGAGTAACCTTGTGCATGGCGTCCACCATATGATCTAAGAGCCCAATACGCAGGGCTGGGAGGGTGAGGGAGCCTGGAGAGTATTCGAGCCGCTGATCCCATGGGCGGTCTACGTTTTTGAGAAAGAGAAGAAGCGAGTATAGCTGGAATGGATGCACAGACGTGAACTTTGCCAGAATTTCCATGTGCGATGTGACCACCTGAGCCAGATGACCAACGGTGCCGCCCACTCCGTCGATTATTTCCTGAATGGCGTCGGAGTCGCCGTGATGAGCTGCAGGCAGGATATGCGAGAGGATGAGACCAGTGAGATCCTCCACGCGCCGTTCACCACCCACTTCTGCACTATCCATCTCGCTCGCATCGAGCATAGACCACACCCCGGCAACGACTGTACGGAAGCCATGGGTTGATAAGAGCAGTTCGTGTGTCTTTTTGTTGAGAGTGTACAGCCGCGTGAACGCAATAAAGTTGGTGAATACACGAACTTTATTCGATATCTTCCAGAACTCCGTGCGGTAGTCGTAATGAATATAGATGAAGTGCATCCAAGGCCAGACGTGTTCCCAGAGAGCGGCGTAAAGGTCCAGGTGTTGAGAGGGATCAGGGAGAACATTGTCTATGAGAAACCCCATGGTGTTGAGGGCATCTAACGCTTGCGGGATGGCGTCTATCCAATCAGGTGTCGTCAGTGCCTCAGCGGCGGGGAGGTTTGCAGGCGAAAGAATAGCGTGGAAGACGGGGAGGAAGCACAATATCTGAGAATGCGTGCACCCTCTCATTTTCAGCCCGACTTCAGCGACCTGACACGTCGTACGCTCCGGTTTAAGAGCTTTTTTTGCAACTAGCTGCTCAGATATTATTATGCTACGGGCTAATTTGTAGAGTGAGGGCATACCCGCATCGAGAGTGGCAGCTTTTCGAGATTTTCATGTCGAAGCAGAGCCGGAATTGGTTTCATACTGGGCGCTGGGTGATGGTTGGAATAAAAAGCCGTGACTTGATCTTATCAGATCTTATCAGGTGCAGCGTCACACCTAGGCATCATCATGCCGGCTTCCCACGCCAGCTCGCCCTTCGAAACGGCCATGAAGCAACGCACTGTTTTTCGTCCTCATCTTCGTCATAGCGATGCACCTGTAGCTCCCTAGACGGCACCAATACCAGTACCATCATCCTCAGATTCGACCCAGAATCTTCTTCAAGTTCCACTCCGAGCCTGAATCAAGTCAGTATACCACAACGGCACGTCTCTGAATAGCTCGCTCGCCCTTATATATCTCATTCTTTTCACTCACCGTCCGAACAGTCCTCCATTCGCGTAAAACTGCTCCGCTTCAAGCTTACGTTTCAATACGACGATGGGGAACTCTGGACTTCGAGATAATTTCAGATACCGAACAATTCAGATTGGAACGCTGGGCCGTCGTCCGGGGCCCCTCCAAGGACGCTGAATTTCGACAAGACTGAGCGAATTCTGCCAACCACTCGCGTTAGTCGCTTGAAATACCGCAAGACTCGTATCAAACATACGCCCTATTATCTTCACGGTTAAATACGGTAGGAGCTTCTGTTCGAACCGTTCTAATCGACCTACATGGAGCCCAAGGACGTCGAAGGATCCATCTCCACTTTTGTGCGCTCGTCCACCCTCGATTCGACCGCAACCAATGTCCCACCGACGTCGCCTCTCAAGCGCGGGTTCCCTCGGGTACCAACTTTTGGATCGACCAGAGTAGACCCGCGCACACGGCTCCCGGCAGATTTCCGGACTCTGAGGCGAGCAGCTCATCGTCATCCTGCTGAAAGCTTGTTGATCGTACCGCTCCAGTGTCCATGTTGCGGAAACCCAAGAAGCCACGGAGGCTGCGAAGAAGGGTGCCGTCAAGGGTACAACTTTGCGAAATCTTCAAAGCTCTCGTCTCATTCTGTTTGTAGAGTTTGCCGCCGTCACTTGGCACACTTTGTCGACGCAGGATGTCTGCAATCGCCTCGGCGTGTCTGATGCTGTTGGTCTCGACAGCCCCATTGCTGCTCGACGCCTTAGTACCAACGGGAAGAATGTAATCTCGCGCCCACCGAGGAACTTAGTCCGCAAGATATTCTTCTACATTTTCGGAGGTGAGCAGTCTCCGAGCGGTGCGAGCCAAAGCTAATGGGTTGTCAGGTTTTGGAAGCCTGCTCTTTGCAGCTAGCATTGTCTGCTTCATCGCATGGTGCATTGACCATCCTTGTTACTCGATGTCCTGTTGACGATCAAGTGTAGGCGCCCGCTCGGCGATCCTCACCCCTTCGCACCCAATTTAGCACTCGCGGTGGTTCTGCTCATCGTCATTGCCATTCAGGCTGTCTTCAATGCCTGGCAAGGCTAGCAACCCAAATCAGTTCAATCCACTCCGACTCATTCTTAACAACAGACTGGTCAACCAGCAACGTCATGGCTTCTATTGCAGGGCTCCTCCCCACCGATATTCTTGTCGCCCGTGATGGCGAAAAGTTCAAGTGTGTTTTCCTTTCGCTCCTTTGAACGAGCTAAACATCCTAATCTAGGCTCCCCGCTGCGGATCTCGTCTCTGGCGATGTTGTGAACATCACTCTTGGCTCCAAGGTCCCCGCCGACCTTCGTCTGATCGAGGTCTCCCCAGATCTTCGCTTCGACCGCTCCATCCTCACCGGGGAGAGCAATGACGTCGCCGGTTCCGTCGACTGCACGGACAAGAACTGCGAGTAGCTCGTCCTCTCCTTCCTCTCACTGACTGTCTCAATAGTCCTCGAGTCGCGTAACATTGCCCTACAAGGTACGCTTTGCATCAGCGGAAGCGGTGTCGGCATCGCTGTCGCCCTCGGTGACAACACCGTCTTCGGTCGCATTGCAAAGCAAGCTGGGAGTGAGCGACCGGTTCGAACAACGCTCGAAGTGGAGATTCTCCGTTTTGTTATCATTATCGCATCGCTGGCGCTAGCGGTGGCGATCTTCATTGTCAGCGAGTATCCTTTCTTCTTCTGCAGGTGCCCTCGACTGACTCCTTTGTTAGTTCTCTGGGCTGCATGGTTGCGCCGCGACTTTCCAAGCTTCATCAGCGTTCCCGGTCTCCTTATCGATTGTGTCTCTGTTGCTGTGGCCTTCATCCCCGGTTCGTTGGGAATGATTTGAAGCTCGATGATCCGACTCACCAGATCTCCAGAGGGTCTTCCCGTCTGTGGCACACTCTCTTTGACAGTCATGTACGCATCTATGCTTGAACCCGTCCCTTCCTATTGACAGGCCACCACTACAGCGCTGGCGCCATGCGATCCAGCTCCATTCTATGCAAATCCCTCGCTACCGTCGAATCCCTCGGCTCTGTCAACTTCATCGCTTCAGACAAAACGGGCACCCTCACACAAAACAAGATGACTGCGGTGAATGTCTCGGTCGGTGAAGCACGGTACACTGTCGCGGATGCGCGTGCTCGGGTTCTGGCTACCCAATCTGGAGTGGAAGCTGTCACAATTGCACTTCGGGAGCTCGCGGCACTTGCGGGGCTTTGTAACGACGCGGTGTTTGCACCTTCGAAGCTCGAGGAAGCTGTGGAGGACCGGAGGGTCAATGGGGATGCTACTGGTGCGTGTTTCATCACCTAGGTTTGCGATTCTGACGCGGAGTCACTAGATACTGGGTTGCTGCGTTTCTCGGAAAGCATCTCGTCGACGCAGGACTTGCGCGCAAGCTGGAAGGAGATTGGAAAGATCGCATTCAACTCAAGTGTGTGGTGTCTTTTCCGTCTCATCGATGTCTGATAAGGGACCCATCTAGAGAATAAGTTTGCGCTGAAGCTGCTAGGGCGGACTACCGAGCCCGATGCACTCTTCAATTCGATTTCGCTTGATCATTGTATGCTTGCAGTCAAAGGGGTGCGTCGAACTTCTCGATAAGTTAATCACTGGCATAATTTATGTTGCCAGGCTCCGGACATTCTTATGCGCCGCTGTATAAGCTACATGGACTCCAACGGCCTCCAAATTCCCCTCACTGCAGAGGCCATCACCAAGATCTTCGCTATCCAAGAAGATTTTGCCTCGCGTGGCCAAAGGGTCCTTTTGCTTGCGAAGAAGTCGCTTGCACTGAAGGAAGTGGCCTTCGACCTCAATTCGCTCGAGGACTTCCTCATCAGCGCTAATGTCGACTTGACCATCGTTGGCCTCGTCGCATTGGTGGACCCGCCGCGACCGGATACTGCGGAGACGGTACGCGTGTGCAGACGCGCGGGCATTCGATTTGCGATGGTCACTGGTACGTCAACCTTGGGCTCACATGCAACGATTAACCTTTCAACAACAGGCGACTTTTCACTTACGGCTGCCGCTATTGCCCGTCAAGTAGGAATCATCACAACACCAGAGACGGCTGTGAAGGGCCTTGCGGATCTCGCACGCGATGCGCCCCTGGCCGATATACCCGACTTCGACGACAACAAACCCGAGGATGCGATTCTCTCGAGTATCGTCCTCAGTGGTCCGGAGATGATGACAATGTCCGAGTCACAGTGGAAGCAGGTCTTGACGGTGTGTCTTGTTCCAATAGTGATAAATGTACGCAAGTGCTAATGTCCGAAGTTTGACGAGATTGTTTTTGCTCGGACTAGTCCTCAGCAGAAGCTTCAGATTGTTCGCGCGGCGGATGTACTGTTGCGGTTACCGGCGACGGAGGTACGAACTATGCCTTCCGTTTTGCTTTCTGTTTCCTGAAAATCTTCTTTCCAGTCAATGATGCTCCTGCTCTTAAACAAGCGGATGTCGGCGTTGCTATGTCTTCTGGTTCCGAGGTCGCGATGGTGCGCTGTTCTTACTATGCCCCTCTTTTCGACTATGAGCTGAAGAAACCCCCCACAGGAAGCCGCCGACCTTGTCCTGCTGACGGATAGTTTTTCCACGATGCTCACCGGCATCAAGTACGGCCGCCTTTGCTTCGAAAATCTACGCAAATCAATCTTGTATCTCCTTCCTGCTGGTCAGTTTTCCCGGTATATGTTTTCGGACCATTCACTCACTCGACCGCACAGGAAGCTTCTCCGAGCTCATGCCCGTGGTGCTTAATGTTCTTGCTGGTGTCCCACAAGCGCTCAGCAGCATCCAAATGATCATTGTAGGTGTAAACGCGCCTTGTTGGCCAAAGAAGCTCATGTGGTCTGCAGATTTGTGTCGTAACGGACGTCCTTCCTGCGCTCTCGCTCGTGTACGAGAAACCTGAAGCCGATCTCCTGCTTCGCAAGCCACGCAATCGGAAAAAGGATCGTTTGGCTGACATCAAGTCTGTTCTCCCTCACATAGTAGTCGATTTCGCTGAGCTGATTTGAAGATTGCTCATCCACGCATACCTCTTCCTCGGCGTTCTCGAATCGCTGACCTCTATGACTGCGTACGTGCCCAATATTTTGAAGATCTTTCATTGATGACAAGCCCTAGTGCATTCTACTTCGGCTTCGAGCGGAACGGTGTCTCCTTCTCGGCAATGTACCGCAAATATGGTGGTTACGACCTTGACCCGGCCGTCGTCTCCGAGCAAACCAATCGGGCACAGTCATTATGTGAGCAGTTCTCTGGACATGTCGACCAGCCTTCGCTAATCTGCTCCTCCAGACTTCTTCAACCTGGTCATTATGCAGTGGTTTAACCTGCTCTCGACACGTACCCGCCGTCTCTCGCTCTTCCAGCAGAATCCTATCGGCGACCCGGCGACCCGGAACTTGCTCTTGTTTCCCGCTATGCTCGCTGCCCTCTTGTTGGCTTGGTACGCACGCATTGCTCTCCTTCTTGCGATGCTTACATCCTCTCAAAAAACAGCTTCTTCTCGTACGTTCCCTGGTTTGAAAGGGTCTTTTTGACACGGGGGATCGCCGCAGAGTACTTTTTCTTGCCAATGGCGTGCGTACATTTCTGTGCTCCTTCGTTTTTTGGGGATTAACTTGGACGTCGACATAGCTACGGGATCGTGTTGCTGTTCTTGGACGAGATGCGTAAATGGTGGAATCGCAATCATCCGCAGTCGTTGTTGGCCAGAATCGCTTGGTGAAAGGTATCGACGAGTACAAGTAATAGCCTTTGTGTCTGGAAGTAATTATTCTTGCTGAATCTTGTCGATAATATCTTGGCACAGCTCACATCGCGGGTGCAGTTGACCATCTTCATGTGATCACTCACCTGCTCATCGCAGCTCACGTCCTCCACGATCTCCCACCGACGCGTCTCAGGCTTGTCGAGCTATCTTTGCCTGCTATTTCGGCTGCGTTTGCGAACCCAACGACAGCTTGGCGAGCTGCGACCGGGACTGTTTTCCCGATTAGCTTAGCGGGCTCCCTCGCTCAGACTCGCTGGGACCTCAACCCCAGTGCGCGGTCATGTGGAGATCCAGCCATGAGGTCATGTCGCCGTGGGCAAGTCGGCCGTGATTAGAAGAGGCTACTTATAAGGCGGGAGACCGTGGCCCTCACCCTCCAACACTTCTATGCGCGTCCCTGGTTTAGCACCACTCCTGCTTTTCTCGCCCGCTGTTCGTGCGGCGCTCACCAGCGTTGCCCTTGATTGTGGGTCTATCCCTCTGTGTTGGATGGTGCTGACGACCTCAAAGACGGAACTTTCAATGGCCTGGCAGACACCACGCAGGGAATAATCTATTTCCGCGGTGTACGATATGCGGAACCACCTGTGGGGGACCTTCGTTGGCGCGCGCCTGTTCCTCCGTCGACCAATCTCGGAACTGTGGACGCAAGCCAAGTGTGTTCGTTCAGTCGTCTTGCAAATGCCATATATTAATCGGCTATAGTTCCGCAACAGCTGCATAGCAAACACTCAAACAGCCACGACGTCCACCACGTCTGAAGATTGTTTGTTTGGGAATGTGAGATCTCGTCCAGCTCACGACTGAAATGGACACTGAAACACCGGGCAAGGTCTACATCCCCATTGCGACAACCGCGACCAGTGCACTTCCCGTCCTCGTCTTCTTCCACGGCGGCGGGTTTGAGGGAGGGAGCAGCCACGACGCACCGCCGGAGAACATCATCCAGGGTTCCGCGTCGCCTTTGATTTTCGTCACTTTCGAGTACCGACTTGGCCAGTTCGGGTTCTTGGGCGGGAACGCCCTAAAAGAGCATGGAAGCTTGAATGCAGGGCTGTTGGATCAGGTGCGTTGTAAGCGTCGCCTCTCAATGTGGGTGCTGAGATTCGTGTCTAGAAAGCGGCACTTGAGTGGTTACAGCGGTATATCTGCGAGTTCGGCGGAGACCCAAGGTAGGTCGATCCTACCGTCGAGAAGTAATCTGAGAGTACTTCCAGGCGGGTGACGATTTGGGGCGAGTCCGCTGGGGCTGGTTCGACGATGTTCCAGCTCATCGGCAATGGAGGCGCCAACAGACATCTGTTCCACCAGGCAATGGGGGACAGTCCGAGTCTGAGCTTCCTCCCGGAATACAACTCGAACTTCATCCAGGACCTATATTCGCAGTTTATTGGCTTTGCGTGAGTTTTGCTGCTCCTCTGCACAGATTGTCGCTTACCTGTGGAATAGTGGGTGTACTGGGCTGGCCGATGCGGAGACAATGACGTGTCTGCGAGCGCTACCCGTCAACGCAATTGCGCTTGCGGGCAGCAAGGTCAATGCGAACCGCACTGCCAGTCTCTATCCATTTGCACCCTACACGGACGGCGTCTTCATTCAGCAGCGTCCGGTCGAGGCGTTCAAAAGCGGACGTTTTGCGCGGGTGCCTGTTCTCTTCGGGTGAGGTTTCTCGATTGGCAGTAGGTGCCCACTCACCGCTGTAGGTCCAACACAAACGAGGGCGCCCACTGGTCTGCTGGTCTTGCCGACCCAGACGCAAACACGTCGAACCCGAATGCCAACCAGACCACCGTCTATAACTTCATTGCGGGACAGTTCGTCACTTTCACAAGGGAGTCGTTCCAGACTGCAGTCGCGCAGTTCTATCCGCTGTCCGACTATGGAGGGTCGTTTAGCTTGCAGGGCCAGCAGATGTATGGGGAGATGCGCTACATTTGCAGCGCCGTGATGATTGCTGGGGCGGCGCATAACTTTGGGCTGAAGGCTTATCAATACCAGTGCGTAGAGATTGACCACCCTTTTTGAGCTGACCTTTTGTAGCTGGGACAACCCGACGTTGAGCTCTGACCACGGAGCGGACTTGAACGCATTCTTCGACGGGACACGGGTGTTCGATGCCGATGACCAGACTCTTGTGGTCGCTATGCGCCAGTGGTTTACTTCGTTCGCGACCTCTGGGAAGCCAGTTGCTGCCAACTCGATTACTTGGCCCGTGAGTCCTCTTCCCGTCGCAATATTCGGTCTTCCCTGATAGTCTGTAGTCGGCCGTGGACGCGAACGGGAGTCCTCGAATTCTGCTCCATCCTGGAGCGATTGCGTTGGAAAATGTCACGGACACGCTGAGTGCACGTTGTGCTTTCTGGCATGGGCTGTCGACAGAGATTAGCACGTAGTAAAATGGACAGAAATGTACTAGTACGGAGTAGTACTGAGCAGCGCTGGCTCGTCGATGGGCCTGGCGAAATCAATCGTGTCGGGTCACACTGATCAAGATTTCTTCGTCTTGCCACCACCGCGGCCGTTTCCTTCCGCACGGATGGATAACAACCCCCGTCCTCACAAGCGCGCGCGGACAACCCCTCCGACTGATGAGATTGTGAAAGCTGAGGAGCTTCACGGACCTCAACTCCTCCTCGCCCTCCCCTCGCTTCTCCTACACCCTCCTACGCATGCAAACCACAAACGATCGCTTTGGCTGTCGCTGCTTGCCCTCCGTCGATGTTTGGGTCTTCCGAATCCCGGACAGTCTCTGGGTGAGGTCAAGAAGGCTGCTTGGGACATTTCTAGCACTCCGCTCGACGAGTGTCGTGCGTGGTGCAGCCTTGCGGAAGTCGAGATCAGTATTCTGGAGGGTGGATTTGGAGATGAAGACTGGACGGAAGGAATCGAGGGGGAAGTGCAGAAGGCGTTGGGGAAGGCGGTGAGCTTTGCGTGTTTCGCGCATATACGCGTTCTAATGCTCTCCACAGCTTGTCATTGCGCAAAAACATCCTACGTTGGCGTTATACCCTCCTTATCTCACACGACTCTCCGCTCGAGCGACTCCCCAACGCGCTAAACAGCTGCTCAAGCCACCCGTAACCGGCGGCCCTGCTGAAAACACCCCGGCATACTACTACGCACATCTGGCATGGGCCGACCACCTTCTCAACGGACTCCTCTATCCCACAGCCTCTTCTAAACCGACCGCTAGACTGAGCACACCGATGTCGACCCCCGTCAAGCAGACAGCGGAGAAGGGCTTTAGCCGTGAACTCACCGGCCTCCGCGCTGCCATGGGTCCTCTCTTCGGCGCCGAACACCCCAATGTCGTGCTGCTGGCGCGAATAATCGAGTTGCGAGCGTTGGTAGCGTTGGGTCGCTGGACGGAGGTTCCAGGGGCGTTGGAACGCGCGGAGAATGCACTAGGACTTTCGTTTCCTGCACCGAAACCCGGCGACGGGAACCCAACGCCGCTGTACATGACCTCGACGTTTCACGCTGTCACAGTCGTGCATGTCATAGTGCTTGGCGTCGTTTGGTACTCGTACTCGGCTGCTCAAGCTCCTGGCGAGGACTCGGAACCAGCGAACATCAATGCCACCCCGGTCGGCGCTCGTCTGACGCTGTTGTACACTCTCCTTGACGCTGGTGTTTACAACGGGAAGTGTCGAGGCGATGCTGATGAGGAGGTGCTGGAAAGCGAGGGTGTTCTCGAGGTAGGTTACTTTTCGCGATTTTGAGTACTGGTGCTCACATTCTACAGGTACCCTCTTGATGCTACGAACCCGCCGCTCTACATACGCACGACGCACCCGCGAGTGCTTTATGCGCTCGGCTACCTCATCAGCGCAATTGCACGTCGCGATCTTGTCGGCCGGAAACCCAAGCGGAAGACATTCGTTTTGGAAGGGCTTGGTGTCCTCGAGAGAGAAGCTGTACGAGAGCTCAAGGGTGTGTATCTTTCCTCCCAAAATCATCATTCTTGTTCTCACATTCAAATTAGTACCCCGGTGGGCGAGCGCAGGGGATGTGCAGGCAATCGACCTTCAGATCGCAAAGATCAAGGCAGATTTGAGTTGCGAGCTCATCGCAGTATGCATCATGAGGAGTGAATTCAACGAGGCGGAGAAGGTACGTTGTTGTTTTTCTCTCTCTGATAAAACAATTCAAAAAAGTCTTGCAACAGACGCTCAACGAGCTCATCGCACATACACGCACGTTTGGATTGTTCGAAGGGACACTCGCACCTCGGATAACTCTCCTGCATGCTCAACTGGCTCATGCGCGCGGACGGGCTGGTCGTGCGAGGACGTGTTATCGCGTAGCAGCCCAGCTTGCGGCGGCGGCGGGAGATACGGGAGGATCGGTTGCTGCGCGGGTGGGGGAGGTTGTGCTACTGCTTGGACTACGTGCGCGGGGTAGAGTGGGTGTGTCGATGCTGGTCCCGATGGCAGAGGATGACCCAGAGCTGGTGGATGTGGATGGAACGGAACTGGAACGCATGGGACAAGAGGTTGCTGTTGCGTGTCGGGGATTGGGTGGTGCGATGCGGGCAGTGGGCGAGGTTATACAGGGAGTGTTGACGACGGAGATTCTTACAGCCAAGTTCGTTCCTTCCGACTAGTCAGTCGCATCCGACTAACCCTCAACAGACAACATCTCAAGCATGCCTTGGCATACGCAACGGAGCACCAGGACAATCATCTTCGTGCGCTTATTCTCGCCCTGATATCAGCACACTACTTGCACACTGCCGGTGACCAGGCGGGCAAGATGCTGGCGACGTGCGAACAGCTCGCGGCGGGACTTGGTGCTCCGGCGAAGAAGGACAGGGAGCGGATTGATACGGCGGGGAATACCCCTCTTCGGCTTTGGGTAGGGGATCGCTTTTTGGGTGCGTAGTGGTGTCTTCTTTGGATGGGTGCTTTGCTAATCGGGGGTTGTAGAGCTAAACAAACGCGCTGGGCAGACCAACTTGGTGGAGAAGCGAGCCGAGACGAATAAGGTGCTGCGGCAGGCCGCTGTCGCGCTCAGCAAGTAGCGCGGGAATCAGGCGACCGAGCTCCGGGCGACGTGCGTAGAGGGGATTGTTGTTTTCTGTCGTTGTCGCTCCTATTCTGTAACTCTACGTATTACCCTCACCCAAACTTTCGTTTTTCGATGCAGCATGTTTGGTCTGTGTATTTGGATGGAACGCGGAACCCTCGCAATCCGGTGCGTCATTTGAGCGATCAACGAGCTATTACTCTCCACTAACGTCCGTTCCGCCCAGCGAGACTCGGGGTATTTACGCTCCGTTCCTTCCGAGTCTGCGCTCACTCTCACTCGCACCAGAACCTCCGACAACCATTCGACGCTATCGCACTCGGCCGGTTCTACCGCACACATGCTCGAGCCTCCACGGCCGCCGTTCGTCGACAGCTCCGGAGCCTCGAGCTCGAGTCGCAGTAGTTCGCCTGGGCCCACAGTCGACGGGAGCACCGTCTCGCTTCAGATCAACTACGTTCCGAGCAAGTTTGCTGCTCCGGCGGTACGGCGGAGAAGAGGGGCCAGTCGTGGGCTGCTGACTCGGAAATGGGGTGGCGGGACCGACGCGTTCAGGGCTGGCGAGGCGCGTATGCCGACACCAAACGACGACAACTATGATGGAGTCGACAAAGGGGTTGTCGGCCGGGCAAAGTGGAACAGGTTCAAGTGGGTGCTGGTGGTCTCGAATACAGTGGTGCGTTCGCGTTTCCAGAAGCATAAATCTTTTCCTCTCTGATTTGCCTGAGATAGTACACGATCCTCGCATTGGCGTCGCTAATCTTTATTATCACCGCCTGGTTGGACGTTTGGGAGCATGCTGATGTGGTGCGGGTCGGGAATCGACCAGAGCTCGTTCTGTCGACGTTGGCGGCCTCGATGGCCCTCCTTACCGCCCTCGTTGGCTGGGCCGGTATCGTGCTGAATAACCGGGTGAGTGGTGTCGACCCTGATTGGGGACTGAATTCATTCATCTCCAGGGTTTCCTCGCCGTCTATACGTTCTTCTTGTGGATCTCCTTCGCTCTCCTCGTCATTCCGGGCTACATCACCTTCAAAAAGGCCAAGTTCAATCTCGAGGGCAAGGTCAACAAGCAGTGGTCGACGGGACTCGGAAGCATGGGTCGTTTGCGGATCCAAAATCAGCTCGGGTGCTGTGGGTATTTTAGCCCCTTCGTCGAAGCCACCGTCAGCCAGACATGCTACGCGCGTAGCGTCCTGCCCGGGTGCAAAAAGGGGTATTGGCATTTCGAAAAGAACATCCTCTATCGCTGGTTCATCACGATATTCTCCTTCGTTCCAGTCAACATCGGCGCCATCGTCGCAGGCCTGCTCTGCTCGAACCATGTCACCTATCGCTTCGGCAAGGGCATGATGCCAAAAGCATATCGGCTGTCGGACAAGAGTATGGCGGTTATTGCCGGGGCGTATGCTCAGTAAGTCGCGTTTTTCTCGGCACTCCACGCGACGCGTCGATTCTCTTTCTTAACGCGTTTTTTTTGCAGGCAGCTGGCAGATCAGTACGGGCCTGACATGGCGGAGGAGATTATGGCGCGGTCTTATACCAACTTGAACGCGTCGCCATCTGGGTCGGATTAGTAAATAGAGCGCGACGCCCAGTGGACGAACGTAAATTACGATAGATACACGCTTAATTCTCATGGACAGCGGCGGCCTTTGGGCTGCGACATCTGAGTACATGGTGACGATTACTCTTTGTCCTTCACAGCACTGGCGAAATATTCTGATTGCACTCTTAGTCCTATCCTATTCTGAGCGTCCGACTTCCAACATCCTCTATCACAGGCAGCCCTCAAACGAGCTTCGTTTCTCGGAATATCCCCGTTTAAGCAATGACCATACTCGGACCTTTTAGATTTTCTCGCGCAGTTGAAAGCTTATATGCACGACCCTGCAAATGACGGCTCCATTCCTCTTTCTTTCCGCTTTCATGCCATCCTCTTTCGTACCACCGACCGACTTGAAACTTGACTCGACTTATGGCGCCTGGTTCATTTCGCTTCTGCTGGAGACGGTGTAAGCCATTGACAAATCGTAATCGATATCAATTTGAGCGCTGACTTGGGAGTGAATGAACTCAGGCTCTATGGCATCGGCCTGCTCCAGACATGGTTGTATTTCCAGTGGTGGGACGACGGATGGGAGATCCGGGGCTCGGTACGCGTCCGCCTACTCGCTACCCTCAGGCTGCATCGGCCGCTGATCTTCGACTCAGGTCACCCTAGTGCTGTACGCTTGCACCACTGCCTCCCGCCCGCCCGTAGACTCACCGATCGCTTGCAAACAACAGCTTCTTCGAGACGGTTCAGCTGGTGTTCTTTTGGCTGTCGAGTTACTCGCGGTATGTCGCGCGGTTCGGGAATATCCAGGTGGATTTATTGTGGTGAGTTCAACCATCTGTAAGCTTACAAGTGGCTGACGTCGCGAAACTTTAGGTCGGACTCGGTGCGTTTCAACCGCCTCTGGAACCGCTCTCGCGTGCTGAGACGAAGGGCGCTTACTAGGTTCAGCTCTTGGCCAACGTGAGTTGTCGCATATCATCGACGACTGTAATTGATATAATTCCGCCTGTAGTATATCTCCGCGTTCATCGTTCAACTGTTCGTGTTCAAATTACGTCTCAAGCGATGCGTTCCGGCTTAACACTCCGCAGTTATTTCGCCAGCCGGATTTGGTGCCGTGCGTCGTTCTCATTCGTCGCTCTCACGAGACTGGACTGAACTGCGGTTCGATTGCTAGTTACCCGAGAGGGTGTTCGACTGTATAATTTCTCGCGTTGGGGAATCTATTTCATCGTGAGTCTGCGAATACCCAGGATATCCTGAACTGCTTTCATGAAGGATCTAGGTATTGTTGGCCTTCATCCAAATGAGTACGCCGTCGGTCTAGCTTCATGATATTCGCTGATGCGTGCTTCCAGCCGCTGGCACCGTGCAGACCGCATGGACGTGCGCTTCTTCTCAATCTCCCGTGGTCTATTCGACTGAACATATTTCTCCAGGTACATTATCCGGTCCTTTGCCGAGCTCGAACGCACCAAGGTACCTGTGATCGACCATGACTCCCCCCGTCTTTGCTTAACTCATTTCCAGGCTGCAACCACTCTCCAGACCGCCGCGTCTCTCGCTTGCGACATGTCCATCACCGCCTATCTCTGCATCTTTCTGCGTCGACACCAAAATGGCATGCCTCGGTACGTGATGCGGTGCTAAACTACTATTCGTCAATATCCCTAACCAAGGTCGCAGGACACAAGAGCTGCTCAAGGCTGTTATGATAAACGCAGTAAACCGTGGGATGCTCACCTCTCTCACGTCCGCAGGAACCATGATCCTGGTAAGCTTTTACGTCTGGTATCAATCACCGGGGTTCGAAGTTGAACAAATGTTCGCACAGTTCGTCGCGTTCCCAAACACATTTTGGTTCTTCTTGACGTTGGCGCCAAACAGCAAGCGTGCGTAGCTCTTCATCCTCTGTTCCTGTTTTCTAAAAATGTTCGTGGCAGTCTACATGAATAGTATGCTCGCAACGTGAGTCGCCTTTCAACCCTACTCTCATCATCCCACTCACACGCTTCAGTCTCAACATGCGCGACCACTTCCGCAGGAAGATCTTCGGACCCACTGGACAAGAAATCGAGACCGTGAACCTCCACGACGTCGTCGGCGTGCGCTTCTCACCCAGCGGTCGACGCATCTCCGTGACCATATCGGCGGTCGAGTTTGTCCATCCGCCTCCGCGTAGCGCAACGGTGTGTTTCGTTTGCTCAGCGTTTCCTGCATCGTGGGTTCATACGCGGTACAGGAGCTCGAGCTCTCGATCCCGTCGACGACGAGCAATAAGGGTGACTCGATGTCCTTACCTTCAAGCGACACGATTGGATATGCTGGTGGCGACTCGGAGGCTGTCTGAGGGTTTTGTACAAAGAAAATGCACTCCAGTACAGTGTGTATTCGTTTTAGCAAAGTATACCAAGTATATTGATATGACTCAAGTACCTGTACCCTACTACTAGTAAAAGTAAAGCGGCGTCGAATTTGTTTGTATGTTCATATGATGTATCCAATTCACATTCCAGTCTCGCGAGTAAAGGTCAAAGGTCAGGAATATCGTACTGCGATCGAGTTAGCGTTGGACCCCAGACAACAAGGATAGCCTGACGCACCGGACGAACGAACGTAAACACATGGAAAGTAGCGTAGCCCGTGGCGAATCCCACACCCGCGTAAGCAAAGAGGTAGCGCCACTTTCGTTTGAACGCCTCGTAGTCGGCCGTGCCAATGGTAGCGAAACTCGAGTCTGTCGGAACGAGCATGGGGGTGACATTGGCTTCGAAACGGCGGTTCCATTCACGGAGGGTGCGCGCGTAATCTGCGACAATGCGCTTGAGTTGATCATCGACGACATAGACCAAAATGAAACTCACGCAAGGTGTGATTCTCGATACTATCGACGGAAAGCCGTCCTTGGGCACCGGCGCGTACGGCTGCGACGATCGCGGACACACTTGGGAGAGATGCATTCGGCCATATGTATTTCCTGCCAAACTCTTTTGCTCTGAAATGCGAGGGATCGAATCAGAAAGGGTAGCTTAACCTGGAGGAAAACAAACGCACTGATATGCGGTATACCGGAAGTCTGGCTGCGTCGTCGTGGTTGTAACAGCCCTCGTTCCTTCTGCCTTGAGAGCAAAGTCGACAATCTTGAATAGAAGCTTATGGTGTTGGGCGCCGACGTGCTGGAGGTTGCTTAGTTCTCGATGACAAACAACGAGCCCGCGCTCACCTCAATCATCTCGATCGCCACAAACGCGTCAAAAGCCTTCTCAAATTCCGCAGGGATATCACGATAATCCAGCAAATGCACTCGAACCTTCGCCTCCATCCCGGCTTCCCTTGCGCGTTCCTCTGCCATCTTTTTCTGCTCGATTGAAAGGGTCAGGGTATCGACCTCGCAGCCAAACGCTCGTGCTGCCTCGACAGCAAACCCGCCCCATCCTGTGCCGAACTCCAAAACTCGGTCGCCGGGTTTGACTCGAGCTTTGCGGCAGACGTGGTGAATCTTGCGCCTCTGTGCGTCTTCCAGCTCTCGTTCGGCTACCCTTCGTGTCGAGTCGAGATCCCCCAGTACGCCACCCTCAGCTTCAGCCCAGAGGGCAGTGGAGTACATCATGTCTTCGCTCAGAAATGCCTGCACGGACGCGTTGAATGAAGCTTAAAAAGATGATATGGAGCAGCACACGCATACCTTGAAGAATTCATTGGACTGGTCATAAGCCGCGACGACATTGAGGCGAGCTCGCATGCGCGTTTGCCCAAAGAGGTTGTTGAACAGGCCGGAGAGACGAGATGAGATCCGTACCGCTATCGAGCCCAGTGCGGTTTTCATCGTAGTCCGATTTTCGATCCATAGCTGAAGGTTTCAGCGCCATGCTAACTGCTAACTTGAAGATGAGATGTCAAACTCACATGCATTAGCGCATCGAGGTCCGATACCTCGACGTCCCCGGCCATGAACGCTTCACTAACTAGGACCACAGTGAGAACGAAGAACAAGAACAATCAAGTCTTATAATTACATCCTAAACCACCAGATCTAAGGGACACGTTAGCTGGTGCGCAATATAGTCTGTTCAGACCTACAACAAGACTCGGAGCCAAAAGTCCTCATTTGCGATTGTGAGCTCGACATGCCCGCCCTCAGCTTTGTGAGCTCTATCGCCAGGTATTTCGTGCGTCGCGTCGCCTTCAGTAATGGTAAGGCGTCCAACGGTGATGGCCCCGCGTAAGGAAGACAGGATGTGCCGCCGTGCTGGAAGACGATAGAATGAGCGGGTGGCGGGGCGAATACGAATGTAAGATATCTACCGAAACCACAAGCCCAAGAATGGGTGCGCGATATGTGCGGGCGACTGTTGTGCCCATCTTTCAAGCTGGATACCTCTGCAACGTCGGCATTTGTTGCCAGTGAGGCAGCTAGCGCTTGAGGCTCTAGCATCTCTTGTGTGGGGGGGAATGTGGGCGAGGGGTATACATGCGGGCCTTCTGCCTGTTTTAAGAAGACGCTGCACGGTTACTGTGATTCGCAAATGACATGGCGCCGGCGTGCAGTGATTACCACCAACGTACGACTCGGATGACTGCCAGATGGCAGTCCACTGAAACCCGGGCTCGAAGATAAACGTGGCCGCGTGAATCGCTTCTTGCTAGCGCCGCTGTTCTTCCGTGCAGGGCCGACTAAAATGGCGTCCCCATTGCCTGGTATGCGGTCGCGAATAATCAACCGGTTATACGCGGGCGAAAATCGTCGATATGGCCGAAAACCCGGTTATGAACTTTGAGTACGCCAGCCCTGCCCGACGAGGATCCGTCGCAGACATCGGTGGACCGTTGGTGCAGCGGTTTCGAGGCCTTGCGCGTCGATTTAGTCTTCCTTCCGCGTCCGATACCCCCACTCTTGTGCCGCAAACCGTCAGGATTCTCGGTGGCCGGTTTGGCGAAAAATCCGCCCGTTGGGTTGGCGGGTTAGGGGCCGGTGGTCAAGTTCCATTGACCATTTCAAGCTGCCGTATGCGCAAAGGTCGCCAGCAAACTCGAAGAGGGTTAGACCAATTGCAGTGGTGGAAAGCAAGCGATAGCATATATATCAACGTTCTAGGAAGGCGCCGCTGCACGGTTGTGGTGGTGGTTTTGAAGTGAAAGACTCAAATGGTTAGCGAGTCTCGTGCATATCTAAGTAACGTCACGGTACTCTTCCGGCTGCCAAGCCACACAAAGTCCACCGTTCCTCAGTGGGACCGTGCCGTGTATCAATCCAATTCAATCCAATCCACCCGTGAGTGTTATCAGAAGTACATCCGCAAAGATTTCATTATCGCAGAAAAGTATACATGAAAATCATTCGTATTCGTAGGAGACATCATTGCGATCCAAAGAGCGGAACAAACTCGACCCAATTGACGTCCGCGGGCGCCCTGAGCTCCCATTCCGCCTGCAACTCGGCCTTCTTGCCCGCCTCGACACTCCAGCCCCACTCGATCCTCCCCTCCTTCTCTCCCGGTCTGCCATCCGCCGTCTTTCCCCAACGCACCGTCAGGCCTGGCGGCTGACCCTCCAGCTTGACGACCTGCCCGTCTTTGGCGTCCGCCAACCCCGCAGGTTTGTGCAAAAGCACCTTGGCACGCGTGTCGTCGCTCGTGGGCACGACGTCCCGCACCACGAGGTCCGTAAGTGCGAACGGGTGCTTGTTGTGGATGGTGATGTTGGTCGTGTATGTCGTGCTGTTGAGCGACTCGGCGAACGATCCCGAGGCGAGGGTCTTGGTCTTGGAACTGCGGGAGTAGGTGACTTTGGTCGCAGCGTCGTCGCCGAGGGTGCAGGCGAATGTGTCTCCGGTGTTGATTTCCTGTAGCAAGTTTATTCAGTGCAAAGCAGGAAGAGGTCGAGACGGACGTACGTTGATGGAAGTCTTTGAGACGAAGCTGTCGTTGAGCACGACACTAACGGCCCCAGGCAAGAGTCGATATTCGCTCGTGTTCTTGACGTTGCACTGAAGATAAACGCGGGCGTCGAGGCGTGGGGTACAGATATGCGTGATCTTTGCCTCGAATGGTAGAACGGCCACAGCGACTTGGTGGGCGGTGCCGTCGCTCGGGATTGTCGTGGCGCCCTCGACAGCGTATGAAACCGCAAGCGGAGTCTCGGTCACGATCGTCGTCGGACCTGCCTGGGCGCCGGGGATGGCAATTTCCTCAAACTCGTCAACCTCTTCGGGTACTGGCATGTCTGGAACGGGCCGTTCGGTGGGCGCCACCGTGACTGCACCGAACGCGGCACCTGTGGTGGCGGTGGTGGACTGGGAGCCGAATGCCTGAGTTTGTGCAGAGCCGCCGCCAAAGCCGGATGGGACGGCGGCAGAACCTCCGAATGCTTGCGCAGGCTGAGCGAAAATTGGGTGAGTCTGTGCTTGAGCCTGCGGGTTTCCGAAGAGACCACCACTAAAGGTAGGTTGTCCGAAGAGACCACTGCCTTGCGGGGCGCTGCTTCCGAAGAGGCTAGAGGCACGCGTTTCAGCAGGGGGAGCATGCATACTTTGAGAGACACCCGACCTTTGACCTTGGGCGGGGGCACTCCCAAAAATTGACGTCGTCTGTGCCGGAACTCCAAATCCACCGCTGCTTCCGCCAAATAGACCGCCAGTGGACGCTTGCGGCGCTGCCGGCGTAGTGTTGCTAGACCCGAACGGGCCGAACCCGAACTGCGGTTTTTGGGTTGGCTCGCCGAAGGGGCCGATCCTCGTATTGCTATTGTTGTTCTGCTGGACGAAGGGATTGACATTCGCGTTTGTGTTTGTGAACTTGTTGGCGTTATTGAATAACCCCTGGGCGGCACGATTCTGCGGGCGAATCTTGATTGGGCTGAGGTATGGGATGTTGCGGACCATCGTGGATGCAGCGACGGTGCTGAGGGTGAGCGCAGTGTCGGTCCAGTCTTCGCCGGTGCTTTGTGAGATGTGCGCACGGTAGTGCAGAGTCACGGTCGAGGAAGGTTTGCCGTTCTCGGTGGAAGCGTGGAGTTCGTAGGTGCTTGACCAGGAGGCGTTGCTAACGACTGCGGACAAGTTGTGAGTATGATAAGGACTAGGAGAATGAAGGAGAGCTGACTGTATGTGAGCTTGAGGTCCACATTGAGGGGGGCGTCTGTGCCGACGACGACAGTCACAACGCCCGTTGCGTCGCCCCGCTTGAGTGCCTCCTTCTCGAATTGCTCCTCGATCTGGTGGTCCAGCGCGAATATCTTCTCCTCAATCTCCGCGACAGACTCGAGGTTCTTCTGGCCCGAGCTGACAAAACTCTGCAAAAACTCGCCCATCTGGGCGGGGGTGACGTGCTCGCCCGACAACGTCTTTGCGTAGGTCACGAGAAAGTCGGACTCGAAGTCGCGTACGCGCTTCTGGCCCAGCAGCGCGGCCTTTTGGGCACGCAGCTGGCGCACAGTCTCGGACGGCGGCGCAGGCTTGAACAGCGACGGATTCTTGCGAGTCGTGCAGACGACATCGAACAATCTAGCTTCACCAAGCCCGGAAACTCGGACAGAATGAGTGTCAATGCAGCTCGGCAGCTCAGTAATGTCGATTTTGGTGTTCCCGGACTTCGATTCAAGGAGGTGGTTATCGTGTTGAATATGGGAGGTACAAAAAGAGTAGTAGTGAAGCTATAGCTACCTGGAGGTCAAGGGAGAAGACACGCACGACTTCGGCCCTGTGCGACTTGTACACTGTAACGCCTTTGATTGCTGGTGGGTCGGGTGAGAGGAATTCGAAGCTGAGGAAAGGGACAAGACAGACGGTGGTCGATAGCGGATATGTTCAGAGAGCTGGCCATGGTGGGTGTAGAAAGCAAGCAGGATGGGCGGAACAGCCTTTTATGAGGTCGAGTCGGAGTCAGCGAGACGGTGGCTGTGCTGTGGCTGTGAGTGACTCGGAAACTCTCGGAAACCGTTGGTTGCTAGGGACCTCACCGTCTGTTTCGTCGTCGCCAAGTACCTTCCCGTCATCGCGGGGCCCCGCATTCTTGCATGCGTGCGATCTGCAGGTAACGCTCGACGAGGATCAACGAATCTCAATGTAGCCCATACGACTCTGTCTCTCCTGGCCAGCATGACGCCGTAATGCACTCCGGAGCTTGAAAGTCCCAGTTGGTGCTTGTCGGTGGTTTTAAACGTCGATGGAGCAAAGCGTCGACATTGGCCCAAGTAGCCGCGTTCCCTCAACGTCGCGGGTCTACCAGGGACATTTCTGCAACACCTCTTCAGCGCAACGGCACATGTGAGGGCAATGCTGGTAGGTCACCATGTGCATCTCGAGATCGCCAACCTCTCTCATCAAAATTACTTCCTTTTAGTCTGCATCCCATATGCGCGGCCCTACTCTTCCTCCTTCCCTCCCCCATGGTCCGCCTCCTACCCTCCTTCCTGGTGCTTGCCGCCGCCGTCCACAATGCCGTCGCCCAGTCGCAATATCTTCTCGGCTTGGGAATTGCCGATATAACGGGCCCGGTGGTATGTGGCTGGTCTCAACCCCCAATAACTCGATCCTCATGAGTCTTCTCCCTAGGTTGAGACGAATATGATGGGGCAAGTATTCTGCTGAGCTCTGTTGGTTGCTGGCTCATTCAAGTCGTACAGTTATGCGTCCCTCGGCCAGACGGACAGCGGAATCCACCAGCGCCAGCGCGCTCGTGCGTTCATCATTGGAGAGACGGGCAACACGACCAACCGGGTGGTCTTCATCAATGCCGACATTGCCATGGGTGACACCGGCATTCGACGCGCCATCCTCGCCAAGCTCGCCTCCAAGTACGGCGCCCTCTATACCGCCCAAAACTTTGCCCTCTCGAGTACGCATCAACACAGCGGTGTTGGAGGCTACCTCGAGAACCTGCTGCCGCAACTCACCGCATTGGGATTCGTGCAGCAGGCATACGACGCAATTGTGACGGGCGTTGTCCTGGCTGTCGACCGCGCGCATGCCTCGCTCAAGCCAGGAACACTCGGTATCGGCAACACGACCGTCGTCGGCGGAAACCGCAATCGCAGTCCAACCGCATACCTCGCAAACCCAGAAGCCGAACGCGCCCTCTACGTCAACGAAGGCGGCGACCAGGACACGACGATGAGTCTCCTCAGCTTCGGTGCCGACCGTGGTTTCCTCTCCTTCTTCCCGGTACACGGCACCAGTATCTACGAGAACAACACCCTCGTGAGCACGGACAACAAGGGAATGGCGGCGTACTTGTATGAGTGTGCGTGGCCATGTTATTTTCCCAGTGTCTCCATCTAACTCGTGTCGTAGCTTCCGTTGAGCCCGACGCAATGCCCGGAAGCCAAACCTTCGTAGCTGGCTTTGCTCAAGCCAACGTCGGCGACACCAGCCCTAACACGTACGCACATCCTTTTTGGCCATCTCACTCTTCTTACCCCTCCTCCCAGCCTTGGCGCATTCTGCGAGTCTCCCGGCGAAGTGTACGACGGCCAGCCCTGTCAGGCAAACTCTTCCACCTGCGGCGGCACTGTCGAGCAATGCCACGGCCGTGGCCCAGCCTTCAACCTCGACTCATACGGCTTCCACTCGAACATGATCATTGCGAAGACCCAGGCTGACGCCGCAAAGTCCATCATGGGCAGCACACTCTCGCCTGTGAGCGGAACCGTCCGGAGCGTGCATGTCTACCTCAACATGGCGAACCACACGTTTACGCTGACCAACGGGAGCACGGCGCAAACCTGCCCCGCTGCTATGGGCTTCTCGTTTGCCGGTGGAACGACGTGCGTTTTCTGGTGTATGCTTCATTGTCAGTGATTGACGCAAGATTAGTGACGGTCCTGGATCCTTCGACTTTGTACAAGGCGACAACTCGACTTCGCAGTATGTACCCCTCCATTCTTTTATCAAGCCCTGATTAGTTCTAGGAACCCGCTCTGGGAAATCGTCAAGTCTGTCATTACGCCCATCCCCTCCGCCGCTCAGGTTGCGTGCCAAGCGCCGAAACCCATCCTGCTCAACACCGTGAGCTTTCCTCCTTTTCACCACCAGAGCACCAGCCTCATTCCGAATCCAGGGCTTCGCCACGTGGCCGTACGCATGGTCCCCCAGCACCGTCGACATCCAATTGTTCAAGGTCGGCAACTTGGTCATGGTCATCGTCCCTGGTATGTCGCCTTTGCGATTGCTGTTTATATATCCCCGCTAACGATCAAAAAAGGCGAATTGACCACCATGGCCGGCCGTCGTTTGCGGAACGCCGTTCGTGCTGCGCTCATTGCTGACGGTGTCATCGACAACAGCGCATACGTCGTTGTTGCTGGCCCGGCCAACACCTACGGGCACTATATCACCACCCGCGAGGAATACTCTATTCAGCGGTACGAGGGTGCTTCGACGATCTTCGGCCCCTGTAAGCTCCGTTCTTGTTGTTGTTGTGGACCTCCCGCTAACCCGCGCCTCCCTCATAGTCACCCTCGAAGCCTACATCGACAAATACACCTCTCTGGTGCCCTTCCTCGCCGACTCGCCCAAAGGCACACCCGCCTCGGACGCTGCCCCGCCGGCGCTCCAGTCCTCCGCCATCTCGCTGCAGACCGGCGTCGTCTTTGACGCTGCGCCGATCGGGAAGAGCTTCGGGCAGGTCTTGGTGGATGTGGCCAAGACACCATACACGGCTGGCCAGACCGTCTCTGCGCAGTTCGTGGGTGCCAACCCGAGGGTGCGTCCTTCCTTTCAATCCTCTTGGAACTGATTCTAATTTTCATGTTCCGATAGAACAACCTCCGTCTGGAGGGCACCTTCCTAAGCGTACAGCAGCTGTCGGGCAACACATGGAAGCCCGTCCGCTCCGACTCGCACCCGTCGACGACCTACCAGTGGCTGCGCGTCAGCACGATCTTGGCTACTAGCACCGTTACGCTGAACTGGACGATCGAGGCTGGCACTCCTGGTGCGTTTTCCGTCTTCCTTTTTCCCGTTTCCTGGCGTTTGCTGATTACACAACGCACAACTTAGCCGGCACCTACCGCCTGCAATACTTTGGCGACTCCAAACCGCTCATTGGCTCCATCTCGGCGTTCATGGGGACGTCGTCCAACTTTACTGTTTCTGCATGAGTGGATATCGAAAAAATGAAAGTTGCGTCGAGGCAGTTGGACGTTAGCTACTAGGAATGCTTTCGATTGTACTCAAGTTAGCTACATATACCTCTCTCGTTTGGACTTGGTCGTCGCGACTGGACGGTAGTCGAGCTCGAGGAACGAAGATTCGATAAATCGTTATTTGGAAGCAAATCCCCCCAGTCTGTGATTTCAGTCGGTGATTTCTTGAGACGGATTATACGACTGGGTCTTGCCTTTCCTCGTGCAGAGCCGGATGTGTGAAGGACATCAAGCGCAAATTTGGAGAAGATGGACTACTGTTCCTCGAACCTCGGTATAATCATTATTGTCGCTACGGTTTCCGGGAATAAGATTGTGCTGGACGAGCAAACGTAACAGCCAGCTTTCCCAACATAACCGTGGCATAGTTCCGCGCTCAGTACCATCATCCCCATTGCGGTACAACTGCGTCGAGGAGAACCTTGCGTTCAAGCATTTCAAGATCTCGAGGAGGCCATTCGCAAACTCGCTGCCAACTCGGACGTGTCATGTGTCCCTCACTTACGATTCCTTCTAATCCAAATCGACCTTTCTAAAAGACTATTAGACTGATCCCTGCATTTGGCTCATCGTGTCGAAATACACGCTCCAGTCGTTCAATCTAGCAAAGAACCGTCAGTCAGTCGGAACGCCTCGCCCACGCACACGAATTGACAACCCACTCTAGAGTAACGGGAGCATTGGCCCACACCTGCGCCATCTCCTGCAATGAGTCTTCGTACATCAGTTCCGTCGTTTCCGCCGACCGCCCCTTGAGCTGGAAGTCCGGAGAACCCAAAGGAGCAGACGACTCGTCGGTGGGATACCATGTACTGCTCAAGAGGTTGGGATGCGATGCCGGTGGGTCTGGTAGGGCTGATTTCTCTGGAAGCTCGTAGCTCTGAGCTTCGCGCGCGAAAGGCGTAAGTTGTGTCGCGGTCACGTGTGCGCGCCGCGACTGATGAGATGGGTGTGTGCGTTTCCTGTTGGGTTCTGTAGTCGGAGAGCGGGATTCCGGTGGTGTGATGAGCGCTATGGAATCACTCAGCACCACAAGTTCGCGAAGGAGGTCCCTGGATTGTAATCAGCGCTCATCTTGAGCGACGACGTTACGTGCCAGAAAAGGCCAGCAGATTGCCAGCTTGCATGAAAATTTTCATTATGGCTGCCATGAGAGAAGGGGGAGAAGCGCACCGATCCTCGCATGCACGTAACAACTCCATGCACCTGTTGACTTCCTGGGTTGTGGTATTCATATACGGCGGAAGACCCGTGCGTTTCCCGCTCCAGACGTTGAGGACGAGGACCAGAGAGCAGATGAATGTTAAAGACTACCATTCTAAATCATCTGAATTGCCAGGTAATTCGCCCACTCACTACCAAAGAGGGCATCGGTGTGGCATTCGGCCGCCGTGTCAACACATCCGCGACGTGGCTGAACGAGCGTCCCGCGTTGGTGCAGATTGCCAAAGAGGGCACTGGATTGGATGTCTTGATTGGTTCAATTAATCATTAATTTCAGAAGACCAGGCAGCAGCCCACCTTTACCGCAACTTCCTTCAAGAACGTCGGTATGAACGGCCGGTGCATCGTAACCTGCACAGTGTAGTAATACGCATGCAGCGTCGCCGATTGGTAGAAGAACTTGTCATCTCGAGTGTTTGGGTCCCATCGCACTGAGCGCTCTTTAAGCAGTGATTAATTAATCCATGAACGAATGCCGCACGATGAACGGGGATCGACTGGAACCATCTACTCAGTGCTTCATCGAGCTCCATGAGGATCCGTTGCTCCCAGGAGTCGTCCCGATAGGAAAGCAGGACTTTCTCCTTCTTCAGCGCGTACTGCGTTTCCGTTCAGATCGATTCGTTATTAGCGACTGGGGTTCCTCACAAGCATCTTCAATCCGACCCCCCCCAAATATTGCTGAGCGAAATGTAAGAGTTGAAATAGGCCGTGAGCGAAGGTCGTTCCGGAGGGCTGCGTAAATGCAAGCGCAGGATTTTTGCTTTCCCAGTACTCGTCGTCGCATTCTATTGGCATGTCGACGTCGAATCTATGCATGTCAGGTTCAAATCATGGGCGGCAAACAGCAAGGACTCACGCTTCGTACTGTGTACTGGCTGGCCGTCCCAGGCCGGTACATACTACCCGTTCCGTGCAGATGAGCGCCCAGAAACACACCGCTTCCAGAGTTCCGATTCAACGGTTGGGCGAGGGCGCGTCCGTCGGTTGGGGTGGATTTGTCTATGTGCGCCAACGTCCTGCGCCATGCGAATACCCATTCCGACGAGTGTCCAGACGCTGTGCGCAGAACATTCGAGGAAAACCGTACCGAGCTACATTTTTTTGGTGTTCAGCACTGGAAAGAAAGAAAGAAAAAGTGGACCGTACACAGTAGGATTGAAGCTGATATAACCTGGGTTTGTCGAAGATGTGGTCCATTGTCACCGGGACTTGTCGAAAGAATTCGTATCCGCAACCGAGAGATTCCGTTCCAGGGGGACAGACGCGAGGGTCGGTTGAGTAGCGGGAGCCAACAGCGCATACCAACAGGACGACGGAGGCAAAGCCATCGTCCTTGAGATGAACGCCTTGGGTGACAGATCTCTCGAACGTTGGGCGGTGGAGGACGGGAAGATAGATATTCTTATGGAGGAAGTAGAGGTCAATGAGTTCCGCGAGAAGGTCTGGCGGCGGGAAGACGAAGCGGTCCACGCGGCCGGGGCAAGTTGCGAGCTGGTTGTGCATGAGCAATGGGCGCGGCTCGTTGCAGAATGAATGTAACTCACCGGATTGTACCGCCAATAACGAACCCGACAAGCCGCCCATGGCAACTGCCTCTCCTCGTACTCCTGCCTGAGCTGCGCAGCGACCTTCAAAATCCTAACGGAACTCGATTTCCCGTGCAACCGCTGCGTGTAATCTGTCCCAGGGGGCAATGCATCCATATATTCAATCAAGTCGACGTGGCCCAAGTCATCTTGGCTGGGTATGGGCGCAGGCGTATTCATGGACCGGATTGTCAGAGCTGCGAGCTCCACGCCAGGTCCGGGTCCGTTGATTATAGATGTCCACGGCGGTGTTGATTGTGCTGGCGCTGGCAGGTGGAATGGTAACGGTTCATCAGCGTTGTCCTCGATCTGGAGAGATTGTCAGAGCGCAAAGCTAAGGAGAAATGCCTTCTGACCGTTTTCAAGGCTTGCCGATTGCGCTCGAGTCTTTCCTCCAGAACTCCGAGATAACTACGGCACTATGAGCGATTTCAAAAACACAGCAGCTTTCAAACTCACCTGGGTCGATTTCGCGGCGGGTCTGGACTGAACACGCATTGCAACCTTTCCGCGATGCAGTGACTGCAACGTTTCGGCGGCGTCCGCAAGCCGTCGCCTGTTCAGAGGCATTATTAACTCATCAGCCTGCCTCGTAAGCTTACTTACATGCTCCTGGGACAAGTCAGAACAAGAAAGAGGCTCAAAGAGTAGACGACGTACGCTTCTTCACTCTGCAGGCATCGCAAGCGCGTTTGGTCCGCTGCTTATTGGGCGCAGACTCGGCCATGGTGACGGTTCGGAGGAAAAGAGGTCAAAATTGGCGGTGTCGAGTGGTGGCTGATCCGGAGACATGATGCTCCATTGGCGAGCGACCGTAGTTGGACAGAGATAATTCGACGTTGGAGCGTTCGAGAAACCGGCGGTTTGTAGGTGCCGGAAGGGAGAATGCAGACAACACAGTGTGTCGTCTTGCGGAGAGACTAAGTATTGCCTTTCAAGTTGCCGCGTCCATTCTCTTGAGAAAATTCTGTAGTGAAACCAGGTCGCAGCATTTATCACGAGGATAGGTGTCTCTGTCTTTGAAGTCATGGAGCGTGTGGTCGTGGTTGGTTCATGGTCCACGCATTGCTCGCGTATTATTAAGCTCGGCTGTAGTCGGATCAATTCAATCAAGCCGGATCGTCACGCTCTGTGACCGTGATAGTCAGCTCAGACTCAAACCACGATGTGGACAATCTCTGGCTCCAGTTCGACGTACTGCGCTGTTTTCATCTACATTACATGAACTTTCAAGCTTTTTCTAAGCTGAACCTCGCGTCGATCTTGACGCCGACGCTAATCATTTTAGGATGCAAGGCCAACAGGGCTAGTGCTTGACCGGTTAGCCCAGACAGAGAACAAGGCACTTTGTACTGCGGGAGCAAACCTGTGAGTCTCACCTACCGTCTCTAACGAAACTGAATTGAAGCCTCCAACAACCAACAAGCGAAAATAATCCGAAAAACAATAAGAATCCCTCGATGCCCCTATGCCTCTTCTATCCAGTGTTTCTTATCGTGATTTTCGTCGCAGTTTTCCCTCAGCGCCCATTACCGCTTCCCGCGACTTCTGCGGACTTTTTCTCATATCAGACGGCGCTCTGCACCCGCATCTGCGCCCGCACTTTTTCCACTCTCGCCGTCAAGGCGGCCTTTGGTCTTGGGCGTCGTCCCCGGTGTCGTCCCCGGTGTCGTCCCCGGTGTCGTCCCCGGCGTCCGTCCATGGCGTATCATTCAAGGAACAAGGCCCGACAACCATTCAGCAGTCTTCTTTGCACTCGACACGGGAAACTCTCTGGCGCTGTCAACTTTGGCTCTTCTCATCTTTTATGTATTGGTGACATCTCTACCTACCGAAAGCTTCGACAATTCAAACAGTGACTGGTGGTAGTCGTCTTGAGACCTACAATCAGTAAGTCACGAAACTGCCACTCAGCCACTGTGGACCTGCCTCTTCCCGTTTCTGATGAAAATTACCTCGATAACGACCCAGCGTCATCTCCATGTGGGTGCCACCGACCGAAATCACGAAGAAACTCCAAACTTGGGCATATCGGTCTCTGTGGTCTTGGGAAGGCGTGTGTTGTATTTTTACCTCCGTCCACGCGTGAAGCACTCGACGTTCGTGTGATCTTCCTACACGGCTGTTCGCTCGGACCGTCCAAAGTTCTCTTCTATCAGCCAGCCGCGACGCGGGTACGTCAGGTCGCCGTGTCATTCTCCATCTGCTCGAGAACCCTCGTCGGATGCGGTCCAAATGCCGCGTTAGCTCCGTAATCTGGCATCCATGGGAAGGCGACCCGGGCCTGGAATGAGTTCCTACATATAAGGTCTGGTCTATTTTGCTCTCTTGCTTCCTGACGCCATCCAAAGCCGCCACAGAGACCATCTTCAATCGTCATGGCCGCTACCCCTGTCCCGCTCCCGAATGTGCAGCTCTCGTACGTGGTCGTCCCCTCCCCTAGATTTGTTATTATTTCTGAGCGGCACTTCAGATATGGCCCCATGCTTATCGGGGTCTTTGTAAACATGATCCTTTTTGGCGTTTTGGTTGGCCAGGCGTTGACATACTATCAAGTCTACAAAGCGTACGTGGCTCCAAGTCCAGTCTTAAATGATCTAAGATATGCCTGGCAGAGACGCGCGGTGGATGAAGTTTTTCGTGCGTTCTCCGCTCGCGAACTCCCTCCAGACTGAGACTATCTCAGGTTGGCTTCCTTCTCTTCATCGAGACTGCGAATACGGCGCTCGACATGTACATGATGTATCAACCGCTCATCCTGGAGTATGGTCAAAAACCCAAGTTCTTCCCAGATGGTGCGCATCTTTATTCGAGATAGCAATTCAGCAGTAACGTTCTATAGTTTTCATGACCGGTACGCTCTCTGCGCCCAAGTTGGCGATCCATTGAACTCAGACATCTGCTGCTGCCTGCAGAGCCTTTGATCATCGTACGCGAAGCCATTTCTGTCCCTGTGTTCTCCAACATACTTAAATCCCTGCAGGTCCTCGTATCCATGCCTATTCAAATGTTCTTCGCCTGGAGAATCTACCAGCTCACCAAGAGCCTCTGGATCCCTATCATCATCTCCATCTTTGCCGTGGCAAGTTTCGGTGCGGGTGACCATCTCTTCTGCTGTGGACTCCCGCTGACGGGTACCACCCCACAGCTGGTGGTATCTGGACCACGGTAAATCGGATCCTACTCGTTCCCGTCGCCCAGCGATGCTTACAATCTCATTCCCAGATAATGATCCGAATCCTGCGTGAATTCGTCAAGAAGCCCTTGCTCCACCATCCCGCGCTCCTGTGGTTCCTCGCGAGCTGCGTCGCGGACGTGCTCATCACGGTGTCTCTAGTCATAACTCTGGTGAGACTGGCAGACTTCAAATTAACTCATCTTATACTTTTCGCTCACCCATGTGCCAGTCAAAGAAGAAGACCGGCTTCGCGGCGACGGATTCAGTAGTGGATAAAATTATCCGAGGTTCGGCCAATCTCTCTGATCCTTTTTGTTGTATGTGTATTTCGAGCTGACACTGCTCACAGCGACAATTCAGACGGGCCTGATTACGTGCGTATCTCTCATCCTCAAGCAGATAAGGTTTAACGCAGCACCCAACAGTGCGTTGTTCAGCATACTCGATGTCGTGTGCTTCATGGCACTCCCGCATCTTGCGGTGTAGGTCTACGAATCTTCGCCCGCACGCACAGTGGAACTCACCGCGGAATAGCAACTTCGTTTGGGATCTTGCCCTGTCGAAACTATACACCAACTGCCTGCTCTCGACTCTCAACGCACGACATAAGCTAAACGCCGCATCATATGGAACGTCGATGCAGCGGAACTATGTAATGTCGCCCGTGCGGAGTGGGTCGAATGGCAAGGGGGTACGTGTCCTTGTTTATGTCGGGTTTCCGCTCATTCAAATAATTCCACAGGAGAGCTTCATCGACACAGCAGCCGGAGTACGTCGCGATGCTTCATAAATCTTCTTTGCCCCGCTTTGTTTACCTGGTTGTAGGCCACTCTCACCTATACCGAAGGTCACCGAGACCTCGAGTACGGAGTTCGCATGACGAAGGTATTCATTTTTCCGGCCGACCCTCTGCCCAATGCTCTCGCTCATCCTATAACAAGGTCGTCGAACGCGTCGAAGACCCCATAAACCACGGACGAGCCTACGCGCAATAATAAGTTGTGGCCCCGGGATGCATTGCCCGACGCCGAAACCTGGGGATGGAGTCTAAAATCCCGATCGCAGACCGCGGTGCTGGAGGCTGTAAGTTATACGACGTATTTCATTTCCTGCCGTGGATTCATACTGGGGTATCATGGGACTGTACTTATCGGATAGTCGGTGTTGGCTGTATATTTTTGTCACTTGCCGCTCGTTTACCTGTATAACTTTCAACATAAGCGTTGAACTGCGACCAGGTAGCACAGGAACGCAGCTTGCCTGCATAGCTGAAGCCTTGAAGGAGATGAAGGAAGGCAGAATACAAGCCAACATGCTGGATCATGCACACGCTCATGTGAGTACTAGTAGCGTGCGCAGGTCCAGCGTTTTGCTAGACAGAATCCAAAATATGGTCTGATACCACTGAAATGTTACTGATGTATCTCGAGTACATTCGCATTCTCCTTCAAAGCCCGCTCTACGAAGATTCTCCTCATTTCTGCTTCATCTGGTTCCAACTTGAATCCGGTTCCCGCTATCTCGGCAAATATCTCTCGGATCGACGACCCCGCAGATCTCAGCGGCACAACCAAAATATCCGACCAACCGTCGTACAACAACGGGAGCGGCGGAGACAACGTGTGCAGTCGGTATCGTTCGGTCGTGCACGCGCGGGAGAGGGCGTCATCACATGCAGCGAGTGTCCACTCATCGACCGCTTTGTCGTTTCGTATGCTGTCGAGACCGGATGTTTGGACGGTGACGTGTACTTGGAGCGTACTATAGTCGAAGCAGGTACAGAAACGCGCCGAATTCAGCTCTGGGTTGGCGACCATGAGATCGAAGTATTTCCCGTAGATGAAGGATTTGTGCCGTTCGTAGTCCTGTTGCATCAGAGCCTGGATGTAACAGCGCTGGCGGAACCCATGTCGTGCTGTATCGCATGGAATCAGAAATAGATACTAGTACAGCAGAGCGAGATTAATCGCACCGAGACCCAGCGATCGTCTTTTATCGCACACTTTCCTGTGGCCGCCTTGCCAGTCCGCAACCTGACAGTTCGAGGAGCAATAATACGCGTCTTTACATTGGCTACAGCGCTTGAATCGGTTCTTGTGTGTAATTAAACCGCACTAGGATCGGTATCGGACACAAGTAAGCCAAACAATGCAGCGAGTCCCAGGAAACGAACCTGGATATTATCGCATGCTTTCGACATTGAAGAGGTGTCGAGTGCAGACAGAAGCGCCAGTCGGTCCGCTGCTACCGCAGCGAATTCGATCCATGTATCGCTCGCCTGCCAAGAGTTCTCTTTCAGAAGCTCTTTGTAGCGAGCAAACTCGTCTGCAAGGTGCTGCATGGCATAATAATCGAGGAGTACCGCAGGCATAAGTGCGCGTAAAATGCCGTCCATGGCTGTCTGGATAGCAGGTTCCCCGGCCAAGTGCCGGGCACAGAGAGTCATATTGCGCAATATGCGGGCTGCGAGTGTCTTGTCATATGCGGGGTAGAGATCCGCAAACATGAACACGCGAGCAAGGAAGTCCAGTGAGTCGATGAGCGTTTGCACAACTACGCGTTGGTCTATAGGTGGCAAATGATCCATTGGCGGCATATTCAGAGCGAAATCGTATGTGGCATCGACGAGATGCTCCATGAAGCCCATATGCACGGCGGTTCGAAGAAGGGGAGATACAGAACTTGAATGCATCTTGGTGCCGTCTGCGAGGCATAGAAGGCGGAGAATGTTCTTCATATGGAGGAGCTCCCTCGACGTCACCTTTATGCTGACAACCATTCTCAGATGCGCCGTGAGAACCTGGGCAAGATCGTCAATGGTGCCGCCGACTCCGTCAATGATTTCTTGAATACCATCCTGCTCGGGGAAACTGCTTGGTCGGAGCAGGTGTCCCAAGGCAAGATGTGCAAGGACCGCCAGTAGATATTTGTCGTCAATCGCCGGTGGAGCGCCGTCCGTGAGCACAGTGCTCGACCAGGCGGCCGCAACGAATGTTCGAAATCCCGGGGTGTTTAACAAGGAACCGCACGTCTCGGTAGCTTGGACAAACCGACCGGTCGAAGCCAGAAAGCACTGGAGGAAACTAGCTTTAGATTGTATTATGCTCAGACGTTCGGTCAGGTTGTCGAAGTGAGTAAAAAAGTGGATCCACGGCCAGGCGCGCTCCCAAACAGACGTATAGAAGTCGCGGTTCGGGATCACCGGAAGATTCAAGCCATTTACGATGAACAAGAGCGCTTTCAACGCCTTTAACGCCTGCAGAATCGAGCCCATCCTTTCTGGACCCAGTTCGTTCGGAGAGGGAACATGCGAGCCGAGGACGGTGTAGAAAACTGGGCAGAAGCAGGATTGCTCAAAGATGGTGTGGTTTTCCGTCACCTCACACGCATCATCCACGTCTTGTGCCGTGCGCTCTGGCCGAAGGGCCCTTTTCGCAATCAACTGTGGTCATCATGAGAATGGGTTTGCATTATTTCTTTTGGCGTACCCGAAGACGAAGAGGAAGCGCGTCAACCTTCTCCACACGAAGAAATGGATGAATTTGGGGCATAATGCACCGGCGAAAACTGAGCTGGTTTGATGATGGTGGTTGAGAGCAAAGAGCGATTTGGCACGTGGGAGTTCCCACAATCACAGGATGGCGTCTGAGCTGAGCTGAGCTGGGTCCATGTCGGTGCCAAAACCAAGGGGAGTGAAAAACTCCGCGGTTCAAATACAACGAAGCACATGCTGGAAATTTTTTGCACTCGAAAAACTGCCCGCGCGCGGGCTGCGGCTGAGGGTGCTCGATGCTTCCGGTGCTGTCAATTTGTGAGGTATGCGCTTTTTTCTTGGGTCCGCGTCCTGAACTTTTTCATAAGTACGGGGAAATAAAATTAGCCAATCGGTGTGTGTTCCGTTGACATGTTGTTTGCTCACGGTAGGATAAACACCCTATCGTACATACACTTTCGGTGAACTCGTTGTTCATGTTGTGGAAGTCTTTTTCAGGTTGAAATTCCCATTCCGCGCGACGAGTATGGGAACTAGATTCCTTGTTCCCATACTAAACAACAAGGAGAACCTGATCTTTTGTTGAACTTTTGCTAATCAGTCTTGCAGTGGGCCGTCTGCCATTTAAAAAAAAACATTCCCAAGAGAGCAAATGAAGCATGCGCGATGCCAGAATCCATCAAACCTGAACACGCCGCTAGGTCCGAGTCGGGCCCGACGAGTCGAGACTCGGAGATTACTTGTACTTACCATGAAATGTTGGGTCTAGATCTCCAGAGATAGCAATAACTTCATGTCTACCGATTTAGGTCCTTGAAGCCCTTGGAACTACTCAGGGCTGCGAGCTACTTACCACTTATCAGGTCAACGCAAATCAGGCATCACACGGCGTGACGTTTTCCCGCTTTCTCATCCACCCTGACGTCGCGCGATGTTATTGGGAAGCTGCCTAAAATGGCTTCGGATGTTCTCCCGTCGTGTTACGGCGGACGAACCCATGGCCAAAGTGAGCTTCATATCAGCACGAGTGCAGCTTTCTGAAGTCGAAATCCCGTCCACCAGGTCCCAAGGTCGACGGAATCGGTCTTTTCTACCGTAAACGGCCATATATGCACTGGTACTCCCGTTTGTCGACATGCCAGTCGCCTGCCGTTCTGATTGATTCGGTACCGGCCCTGTGCACTACTTATTCCTTCCTCGTGCTAGCGCCCGAGGCCCACAGGCCCTATCTCAGGGCTGTGGGCGCTGCCCACCACTCTGTTCTTAAGCCCTACCATCTCCGTCCCAGAAATGATAGTGGAGCTGCTGCCCCCGATGCTTTCGTTCACCCTGGAAAGTGGAGTCACCTTTACCTATACGGACAGCGGTCCAATAGGCCATAACGACGCCTACACTACCCTCGTCATCATCCATGGACATACCTTCCACGCAGGTCCGTCGTCCATTGCAAGCCACAAACTCGCCGCCACTAATTGGATTGTATCAATCTCGCTTTCGCAGGGACCTTTCAGCGGCTGCACCCACTGGCAGCGGCTAACGGGCTCCGTGTCGTCTGCATCAACCGTCGCGAATACGATGGCTCGAGTCTCTACCCCGAGGACGAGTTGGCGGTCTTTGCGAATGGGACGCTGGAGGAACGGACGGAGCTGGTCGCCGCGCAAGGACGAGACCTGGCGTTATGCGTCGACGGCATAATCCAGACTCTGGCACTCCCGAAGTCGGGTGGCGTTGCGCTGTTGGGCTGGTCGATGGGTACCGTCTTCCTCTGCAGCTTGCTCGCAAGCATCGACATCCTCCCGGTGCCGACCAAGGCCAGACTTGCGGAATGGGTCCACACAGCCATTATCTTTCGTGCGTTCTAGTCCGTCCTTGGTGTCATCCACTCAATGCGTATCTCTTCATCCAGAAGCACCAGCTTTCGCGCTGGGTATCCCCACACCCGAGGGCTTTCTCGTCCCCCACACGGACCCGGCCATTGCCCCTGCCGACCGCCCCGTTGCATTCGCCCAGTGGGTCAGCGCGTTCTTCGAGCACGGAGATCTCTCCACCCGCGACCTTTCTGCGCTTGTCTACCCCGCACCGACCAATCCCGCACCAGACAAAACGCCTACCCTCTCCCGTCTGACCCCAACGCAGCTCGTGTCGATGGTCAGCTTCGACCCGGGCAGCCGCTACGACGACGTCGTCAGCTTCCCCCCATACCATGAACTTTTGCATGCGCAGGCACAGCGCGCATTGTGGGATAACGGGCTCCGGACGGCGTGGGCACGGATGCATACGAATGCAGCGGGCGGAATGTGGGTGGTCTACGGGACCGCTGAGGTATGGAACGTTATCCACGCCGGATGGGTGCTCGAAGACCAGTCGCGCGAGCATCCGGACCTCGCGATGCGCTTCCAAGTCCTGGAGGGCGTCAACCACTTTGTACGTTGTTGTCCTTGTCCTTGTCCGCCACACATATCCCAACACCGGCTCATGAAACCCTCAGATCGTTTGGGAAGACCCTCAGCGGGCGCTCAACATCCTCAAGCAGTGTCTCCCGGAAAACCCCGCATCCACATCCAGTGTAATGCTCAATCTGCGCTCCCGAGGATCATGGGGATTCTGCGCCCCGGTGTATTTGGGAATGCGGCGTATGCTGGGTGCGGTGAGACGGCTCGTTCTCCGAGGCGATTAGATTTATTTTCAAGTTATTTCTCGATATTGGGTCTGCGTTTTGTCGTGTGTATTCGGTCTTGTTCGTTGTATGCAATCAGTTTCACGGTTCGAATCCATTTCATTTCTTTCCTGAGTGTTCCGCCTTCCGACTTGAGCGACTCATTTCCAACTCCGCTGTTCCAGTCAAGTCGTTTATTATTCGTTAAAGATTCATTAGTTCTTTGGAGTTTCTACGTTAGAGTTTGTATGGGTTGTCTATGTGCCCAGCTCGCTCGCGATCGCATGCCAGAACGCACAGCGCGCGGCGAGCTTTACGTCGACGGACTCCATGGCGAGGCCGGAGGGGCTAAAGCGGATGCGCGGGCTGCCAAATATGCCGCTCGTCTAGGACCTGGATGAGCAGGGTTGAGACTTTAAGTGTGTACACACCTCCCAGGATGGTGAAGAGTTGGACTCGGAGACCGATTGAACCGGGGTCCCCGATACGACGAACGAGTTCCAGTACTCGCGCATTGCGAGCACGAGAGCCTCGTCAGCGGGGTCGTACTTGGAGTCGTCCTCATAGAACGCGTCGAGCTCGTCACCGTGGTTCGAGCCCAGGATGGGGTTGTCCCAACTGTCATTCTTAACATGCAAGCTCAGAAAAATAAAACAAACAAACTCACTGGTACTGCCATGCGTCCAACCCCGCAATACGCACGGCCCCGCCGACCAGCAGCGCACTACAGATGTACCGCATCTCGCCGTACATCTGCTGGCCCTGCAAACTGTACGACCCGCCGTAGTCCTCCAGCGGATAATACAGCAACACCGCCATGTCGAAGGACACTCGCGTGAAGGTCAGGTACTGCCCCGCGAGGAAGTTATACACGGTGGTTTGTGTGGCGGTGGGCATCGAGGTGTTGGCGAGCGGGTTGTCGAGCTCGGCGGACCAGTGCGCGCCTTCGTTGGTGTTGGACCCAAAGATCCCTGGCACATGCACGAATCGGCCCCCTCGGAACGCCTCCACCGGTTTCTCGCGGAGGAACAGGCCGTCCATGATCGGTCCGATTGGGTACAGCGCCGAAGTCAAGTTATTCAGGACGTTGCTCCCTGCGGTGGCGATCGTCTTGGTCGGTGCCGCGCGCAGACAGTCCATAATGGCTGGTCCATTTCCACTCCCCGCGCAACCTCTGGATTTTATTCAAATTAGGCTCGAGCGATGAAGACCAAAAACGCACGCAAAGCCGGCAAACTGCATGAACAGGGTCTCGACGAAGGCGTCCGTGTACTTTGGGAGGTACAGCATCGGCGGGCTATCCGCGATGGCCTGGTGGAAGAGTCCCCTGTCTTGGCCGCCCTCTGCAATGAGCTGTATTATGGTCAGTATAGTATAGTATTATGAGCATGAAAAGCCACCTACGTGATACATGATCGACGCGGCACCGGCAGATTGTCCCCATATCGTTACTCGCTGAGGATCTCCACCGAATTGGGCTATGTACATTTGCACCCATTCCAGAGCCGCTCTCTGCAGGTGCGTCAATAGGATCCCTGGTCGATTTCGCTGCTGCCACAAACCTGATCTAACAGCCCGACATTCAGCTGTCCGCTCTGATGCACCGGCGTTCCGGCTTTACAAAGTAAGTACCTGGGCATGAGTCGCAAAGCGGCGGTTACATAGGGAAAATCTCACCGAGGAACCCGAACTGTCCCAACCGATACTCAAACGTCACGAACAGCATCGGCTGTTCTACTCCGGGGAGGAAATACTGCGCAGGAGCGTCGCGCGTCCGTCCGGTTTCGAAGCCGCCGCCTGATGGCAAGGGAAATCAGCGCTGAATTGACCGAAAGACGCGTGAATAAGGACGGACCGTGGAAGAAAACAAGGACAGGGAGCTTGCTGTTTGCGGTTGTATTAATAGGCGCATATACCTGAAGCAAGCAGTTAACCATACGCAAGCTTGAGAATCAACGATCGAGTTCATACGTTGCCGAACAAACAGTCCTCGTCGGTCGTCGCGCCAGAATTCTTTTGGGTCGTGCCGATACATGCGAATCCGAGCTAAACGCGGAGTGAATAAACTAAAAATGGTTACAGATGACGAAACGCACAGCTGTGGCGTTGACGGCGCCCAGATGCGTTGAAGGCGGCGAGACGGGTGCACGCCAGCGCAGCTCTCCAATCGGTGGGTCGGCGTAACGGATTCCAAGGAATGAAATAAGTCCGTTCGTCGTATTCGTGACGCCAGTGAAGGTACCATCTGCGATGAAGAAAGATGAATGAACGAGAGGGCGATTAGATGTACGATAGACGCATACAGTCGAGAGTGACGGTAGAGAGAGACGCGGCTTCGACCGTGAGGCCTAAGATCGAGAGAACGACGACAAAGAATGCAGCGGCGACAAGCATCGCGGCCAGAGACTGGGAGACAGCGCTTAGGGGGGCAACCGAAGAGCGAAAGGCGCGTTATAACCCACTTTAAGTACCGGCTGCCCTGCTCCCATGACCCGGAATTATCAATGTTTGTTATCGGGCGTGATCGTGAAGCGCGGGTAGAATTACACCGCACGGTCCCACGCAGGAGCACCGGTTTTCCAGGAGTTGGCCCGGTGTAAGCGTTAGTTCAAGGGTAGACCGAGCCCGGCGGGAATGGGCTGGTCCTGGGGTTGAGAGCTGGGTTGAGAGCCCGATATTTGTGTGTCAGGCACAGATGATATCCTCCGACAATTACGAAGCCAGTTTGAATGCGTCGTGTCAACAGTGAACACTACCTCCGAACCCGAATCCGAGCTTCGCGGCGAAGGAGGAGCTTGCTGGACACCAGTGAGGCCATCTGACAGGATGAACGATGTGGAGAGCAAAACGCGGTGGCGCCTGATTAGACGCCCAGTGATGATGATCACTGATCCTCAGCTTGGCACGTGACCGCTGATGACGCGACGAGTGACCTTTGCTCTCAAAAGTCAACCGCCATACCATTATGCCGCTTCATCGATTTCTTCGCTTGGAGATGGTTGACACGCTTCCTCTTCGTCTTCGGGTACGAAACTTGAATGTTTACATGCAAGGCTTAAGTTTTACGATGACAACTGACAGCTAGTTGCGAAAAGGGTCCTTCGGCCAGAGCGCACGACGGACGACTTTGATAATGCGTGGAAGGCGACGAGGAACTGCACGAACGACGAACAATCATGCTTCTGTCCGGTTTTCTTCGCCATTCTGGGCTCGACACCTGTGCCGGAGTCTCTAGACCAACTGGTTCCAGAAAGGATGGGCTCGATAGTGCAGTGCTTAGGCTCGTTGGATGCACTCTGGTTTATTCTTCACAACTTGAGTCTCCCGGCTCTCCCGAACCGCGACTTCTATGCGTCTCTTTGGGAGCGCGTTTGGCCTTGGGTTCACTTTATGCACACTCACTTCGACACCCTGACCCAAATTTTCGTGGTCGGAGCACCCAAAGTCACCATTCTCCATAACTTCCTTGTCTTCACCGACCCTTTTACTCTGGCTGCCGAGACGCACGATCTCTTGCTTATGACGCCGGGCTTTCGGACAGTCGTTGCCGACGCGTGGAGCACTCTACTCACCGACGGCGGCGCGACAGATGTAAATCCACGGTCACGCGTGGTAGATATAGCCACAGCCCATCTCCTCCAATCGAGTACCTTCCCCAAACCGGACCGTATTCAAGAAATTATCGACGGCGTTGGCGGCTCCATCGACGACCTTGCCATGGTCGTCACGGCGTACATGCAAATGGTTGCTCGAAATGCCACTGGTACTTCGATGCACCACTACCAGATGCACAATGTTGTCGCCCTTCTCAGGGTCACCGATGGAGCGGAGCGCACAAATTATACACCCATGTCCGGCCCCCTCACTCGTGCTACCTTGCGTATGGGATTTATGCAGTATTTCTTGGACGCCACGTACGATTTCATTATGGGCATGCTGGCCTTACCACCGATGGACCAACGCGAATTTGTGCAAACGCTCATCGACTCGCTGTACTTCATCGACTCGCTGTACTTCCTCGCTCGCGCGATCATATTTTCACCGGATCTCTACCCCGCATACGACAAGACACTTGCAGCCCGCATATTGCGCAATATGACTCTCTGTGCCCGGCACTTGGCCGGTGAACCTGCTATCCAGGTAGCTATGGACAGCATTTTACGCGCACTGATGCCCACGGTGCTGCTCGACTTTTACGCCATCCAGCACCTTGCAGACGAGTTTGCTCGCTACAAGGAGCTTCTAAAAGAGAACTCTTCAAGTTGGCAGGCGAGCGATACGTGGATCGAAATCGCTGCGGTAGCAGAGGACAGACTGGCGCTTCTGTCTGCACTCGACACCTCTTCAATGTCGAAAGCATGCGATAATATTCAGGTCCGTTTCCTCGAGTTTCGGTATTATGGGGCTTACTTGTATCCCGTCCTAGTGCGGTTGAATTACACACAAGAACCGATTCAAGCGCTGTAGCGGATGCAAAGGCGCTTATTATTGCTCCTCAAACTGTCAGGTTGCGGAGTGGCAAGGCGGTCACAGGAAAGTGTGCGATAAAAGACGATCGCTGGGTCTCGGTGCGATTAATCTCGCTTTTTTCTATGCATTTCTAAATTCGAAGCGGCGATACAGCACGACACGGCTTCCGTCAGCGCTGTTACATCCAGGCTCTGATGCGACAGGACTACGAACGGCACAAATCATTCATCTACGAGAAATATTTCGATCTCATGCTCAGGAACCCGGCGTTGGATTCGGTGCGTTTCTGTACCTGCTTCGATTATAGCACGCTCCACGTGAACGTCACCGTCCAAACATCCGGTCTCGACAGCATCCGAAACGACAAAGCGGTCGATGAGTGGACACTCACTGCATGTGATGACGCCCTGTCCCGCGCGTGCACAACCGAACGATACCGACTACACACCTTGTCTCCGCCGCTCCCGCTGTTGTACGACGGTTGGTCGGATATTTTGGTCGTACCGCTGAGATCTGCGGGGTCGTCGATCCGAGAGATATTTGCCGAGATAGGGGGAACCGGATTGGAACCGGATGAAGCAGAAATGAGGAGAATCTTTGTAGAGCGGGCTTTGAAGGAGAATTCAAACGTACTCGAGATACATCAGTAGTATTTCTGTGCATATTTTGGATTCCGCATAGGAGGACAACGCGGGACATGCTACTCACGTGAGCGCGTGTATGATTCAGCACACGAGTTAATATTCCTTTCCCTCATTACAACGATGTCAAGGATTTATTCCTCCTTGAAACATTTCTTTCAGAGACGGTAAGTAATATTCAACGTCGGGATTGAATCAGAAACTCGCCCGGCACACTGCCTCGTGCCAGTGCACAGCTGTGATTCCTTCCTTCCCACCAACCACCATGACCACGCCTCCCTCCATCGACTCTTTTCCCGGAGAAATATGGCTCGAAATCCTCCTGCAACTCGCGGACAGCAAGCCGACGCTAAGCGCCGCAATGCGTGTCTCACGCCAGTTCAACGAGTGGGCGTGCAAACCGCTTGTCCAGCAGATGACGTGGCCATCGACGCAGCTGGCCCTCGATAACCTGTCCTTCTGGGACCGTAACCCCTCAAAAACCAAGTTCGTCTCGACGCTTGCTCTCAGGGCAGTTGAACCGGGCGTCGACCGTCAGTATCACTTTGTCTATATGATTGGAGGCACTTTTGGTGACGAATCATACAGCGAGCCTGGTCAAAATATTGGGCTACATCGCCAGATTCAAGAATCTTTATCATATCAAGCTTATGGGGCCGTCATTCCCCAGCTCAGTGGTATTTGAAGCCATCAAATCGCTGCGACACCTCCGAGAAATCACTCTCATTGGTTGCGATCTGGGATCCACCTCGCAGTCGCCGATGAACCTCACGCCAGTCCGCCTCAATGCCTTCAGGTCCTCCCGCCAGTGGCACTCGTCACTGCTCCAGTTCCCCACACATCTGCCGCACCTCACCGCCCTTGTCACCGATACTGTTACGCTGCCGGTGGCAACGAGCGTCTGCCAGCAGCTCACCTCGCTTACTCTGACTCTTTCCGAGGGCTTCACCCTCCCAGAGAGGTTAAACCGAACGCTGGCCCGCACGCCGGCGCTGGTGCATCTAGACGTGTCTATCCCGCTCCGACACCCTAGCGTGATTATCAGTCCAGATTGGCTCGCAGACAACTTCAGCGGACAGGTTGTGATGGGAGATTTTGGGCAGCTAGTCGCCTTCAGTCATGGTGGTCAGCAGATGCAACCTCCACCGCCTCGTACGCCCAACGCACCGTCTCTTGCCCACCTCCGTGCGCTTTCTGCACCATGGCATGTTCTCCACGACACATGCAGCGGATTGCTTGCAGGTGCCCCGAATGTCGTCCATCTGCGGGTTTCCTCGCCGATACAGAATGGTGTTGTTGACGAAGGGCAATTCGTCGACCCGCAGACGGGATATCGCTCGGGACCTGACTTTGTGGCGGACTTTCTTCTCCGTCTACAGGCGACACACCCGGCGATGCAGACCGTCTCGCTCCGTCTCATGGTCTGGGACGACAGAATCCTCTGGACAATAGCACAGCATCTGCATGCATGCGAGGTCTTGGAGCTCGTATACCATAGCGGCGCGCCGAGGATGGTAGGTGGACAAAACCGCAATACTTATATCATTATTCACCACCGAGTCTTTCGGTAGGATTCTCTCCTCAAAGTCTGCACCAGCCCCGAAGGTCTACCCGCAATGCAGCATCTGCACACCCTTCGACTCATTCCTTCCAGTCCTATTCCCACACCGGCGCAAGACCCAGCCTTCATGCGCCGCGTCGACGAACCATATCAATACAACGATTTCGGTTTCGGGGATCATGTTCATCTTCCAGATGGCAGAATGCTAGGAGTACCCATGCGACCCTTCCCTATGCACCCGGCCGGTGGTGAACGCAGCGAACAGGCGCAAGATTCAAGTTCTGCGGCAGGAAACGACTCGTTGGAGGTGCTACACCGCATGCAAGAACATCTCTCCGCTTTGGCCACACCACCCAATGGGAAGCTCACCAGCATAAGGCTAGGTTATCCGGATCCGGATACGGAAGAGAACCGGACGAAGACGATGTCCTTGATGCGTGTTCGAAGGGGCGCCAAGTGGGCGTGGGTCGAGGATGTGGAGCATGGCGATGGCGTTGAAAGGAAATGGAACGTTTCGAAGCTTGGGAGGAAGTTGGTTAAGCGTGAGGGAGGATGGTGGGAGGATATGTGTAGAGAGTTGATTGCAGGAACCGAGTAGTCGTCGTAATCTATCTATAAGTTAATTCAACACGTTCTACAGCGCATATTGTTGAGATGCTCGCGCAGAGGAGAGAAAGGTAGATAAATGAGGATTATATTTGGGGGCTCAGAGCGAGCCTTATATTCTACAGAAGTATTTCTAGCATATTCTACAAGTCCATAGAGATCAGCGGAATGGATGAGCAAGAACAGGGAGAAACTCGGGGAACTCGGAGATTGATAAGATCCGAAGATCGTATCTAATCTATAATCTACAACAGACCCTGGGCAAACCCAAGTCCGCTTTGCGATTCATCTTTGTCAGTCAAAACATACTCCAAGATCTTCCCCGCCTCATCTAACATCTGCATTTTGGTTTTGGTCTTGCCGTCCTGAGCTGCCGAGATAATTCCAGCCTCCACAGCAGCTGCCCTCCCATGTTTCAGTGCCCAATCGACATCTCGATGCCAGCCAATACCGTGGCCCTCTTCCCCTTGCCCATCCGATCCCAAGGTAACCCACAGCGCATAACCCTCGAGATGCGGGTGCATGATGACTGCACCTGAAGTATCCTCCGACCACCGGCGACTCGAGAATTGGTGACCAGGGTCGCGCCACCATTTCCGCCGGTTCGGGGAATTTGAACTTGGGCTTGAATTGGGATCGCTTGTGCTCGCACTCGCGAGAACGCAAGCATACAGTACATACCCACCGGTCGTTCGGTCGATATACACGTCACCCGGGCCAGGGGCAGGCAGCGGCAACACTCCGACTCCGAACCGGGTGAACTCGAACTTGTCCGGAGTGGGTGGCCCGATGCCGGAGAACTCGTGGTACTTGATCTCGTATGACAGTCTGCGATGTCTCACTGCACTGCTGAGGTGCGGCGTGGCCTCGATGGGATATGGGTAGGACGCGGGAAGGAATGGGGTTCGAAATGATTTTTCTGTGCAGGTGATTGCGAATTCGAGTTGGGAGGCAGCAGCCGCGGCGGCAGCGGAGGGTGTGTTATTGTTATTCTCGGTCTCTGAGTTCACTGGCAAGAAAGAGGCTCCCAAGCCTACGGGAGAGCAGGGTGTCGTCGTCAACTGGCCGTTGTCATCCGAGCACATCTCAGGGTTTTCATGCATCTGGGGTATGTTAGCGAATTGGAAAGTCCGCGCGGATAGTTTGAATCGAACATTATGATACAGCTGTACAACCTCAGCCTCCGCAATTAAAGTCTCCATCGAGTCCGAGCTGGGGGTGCATTCGGAATCGTCGTAGTTCCGGGCAGCTGGGATTTCCGCGTCCGGGGAGGTGTGTAGCTCTTGGAAAGAATCAAAGTTTGTGGGAGGACTCAAATGACAGTCTGAGCCCAACTTCAAATCATTAGGCGGGGACGAAGAGCAAATCGTGTTGATTTCCCGGTCTTCAACCTCCATCTTTACCTCAGCCTCCGAGTCGTCCAGCGCATAAAAGACCATCCGAGGCCATTTTCCCAAGCTATCGTCGTCCGCAGGTTTGTAAGTTTGCAAGAGGGCGTTCCTCCGCCTGCGTGGGTTAAGATTGTGAACTATGTCAAGTGCGAGAGGCACGGATTTCCGCGGTGCTTTCGAGTCTTGGAGTAGAGCCGATTCCATTCGTCGCAGTTTGGCCGTTTCAACTACCTCACCGTCTTTGAATTCGTAACAAAATCTCGCATTTGAGGCTAGTTGTATCCACCGCACTCCATGTTGAACGTCAACGCCCAAAGAGTACAACGGCGCGAACGGATGCACGACGTGGCTGAACTTGTGCCTAGATTGATCCACGAGACCTTCGATGAAAGGACGCAACTCCAGGACTTGGTCGTCGACCTCGGACTCCAGTCGCCACCTGTGCCACCCGTCCTTCGTGTGCCCATAAAGTGCACCGGCGAACTCCGTTACATCGACATAGACATCGCCCACGCTTCCACCAATGTCGCAGGCGCATGGAGAACCGATTCCGTGGAATTCAAAATACGGAATGCGAAACGCGCCGCGATGGCTGCGGCGCAGGATGTACGGGTAGTCGGCGCTCAGCTCGTCCTGCGCCACGACGAGCTCCTTTAACTGAACTCCAAGACATGGTTGACCCACGGGAGGGTTGGGATTGATCCTGCTCGGATGGATAGTTCGAAACGACATCTTGGCGGTCGTGAGTCAGGAAATTCAAACTCCGACTCAACTTGAACCGCACGTGCTGTGACCATTCTTCTTCGTTCCCACCATCACGAACGACAACAGCTTTCGTGCTCAATCGGGACACCCGTCGATAATCACCGTGCCGCAAGACCCAGGGACGCCACAAATGGCGTCGGCTGACATTAGACTGCGAGGGCGGACTACTCTGGTGGCTTAATTTCTGGATCTAGCAGCTCCCTTGTTCTTTATTCTGCTTCTCCTGAAGGGAAAGAGTCATATCGACAACATATCGCGCTTCATCTGAATCCCGGAATCTTCTAAAGCATCAGGAATATAGGAATCTGCTGGTCTTGTGTGGGTCTTGTGTGGCCAGAGGCGGTACAGGTATATAAAAGGTGTCGACCAGCTCACACGACTGGCATCCGCATCCCCGTTGCATTCAACAGGCCCCGTCCCAAGTACCCGCTGGCAATGGATACCTTGAAGAAGGGTACCTACAACAACTATCCGCTCCGTCAGCGTGTAGGTGTGTATATACCAGGGCTTGCAAGCATGTGGGGAGCGAATTACACTCCCTGTAGATCACCCAACCATCGATTTTTATCGGATGGGAGGTCAGGGCCTTTTCCGCTCACCTCGCCCTGGGCCGCCGCACTCGACCCCCGCGTCCAGCCCGACGACTGCATCCAAGGCCGAGAACGATCGTGAGTTTCGCATCGACAACATCGTGTCGCTCAAAGCGATGTCCCGCTCCCTCCAGAATCATTGAGCAGGAGCTCGCAAGGTCCCGGCGAGCACGATGGGACACATTCCAGTGTACATTTCTTTCTTCCTCTCTGAATACGCTCACAGATCGACGCTTTAGACTGCTTGACAAGAGAGCGTGCAGCCTCGTCGACACTGCATGTCCTGCTAAATCAGTACGGTTTGTATCATCCAAATGTACATCTAGGGCTCGTACATGTTCCTCATGTCATATACCATCCACTTGTGGATCATGACATCGCCTCACGCTGGAGTCCAAATCCGCTCCCTGACTGATTGTACGTCAATTGCGAGCTTTGGAGCGGGTTCGGTGGTGGCTTGGTCTGGGCAGAGATGCGTAATGGCGTCAGATTACATCGCGGACGGGACACTGGCAGATGAATGCGCAGTCAGAACTGCGTCACGTTGAGAAGCTTTGTTTGGTCCTGTTGACGCCGAACCGTCCGGCCCGGACTCGGACGTGTCGGCACCGCGTGATCTTCTGGCACTCCTTTGCGAGAACTCCTCCAGTTCGCACGTCGTTGTACGCCTGTCCAAGGTCTTCCCGACTGACGAGTCCATTATATAACCTATGAAGTTCTGACTCGCCTTCGCCGAGGTCCGAGCCATTGCCCTCGTTGTGGAGTCGACTGGGATGGCATCTCAAAATCTGCGCTGGACGACTCGGAGATTGCCTCCGAGAAAGACGGATTCCTGGTTCAAGTGCTAGAGCCTGAGGTGCGTCTAAGTCGTTTTTTTATGCCTCAAATCGAATCTGCTAGTGACTCGGTGCAGGGTCAGAAAACCCTGGAGAGAAGAAGCGACTACCGACGCGATGTCTCCGCCGCGGCATTCTCGGGCTTGAGGCTTGAGTCTCCTAGGATTCTCCCTCGTCTCACCTGCCAGTGACGACAGCTCGTCTTGCATTCGTATAGTACCGAGGAAGAATCATCAGCTCAAGCACGTCCTTCGGCAGCACTATTCTCTCCACCAATGACAATGGCCACTCAGAAGTCCTGGTCGAGGCGCTCAATGTGCGAGCGTCCTTCCCTTCTCCAGTGAATCTTCAATAACGTTCGCGTATGATGACAGGCAGGCTGTGAGGAAGATATTATGGGAGCATCTCGAGCTACGCCAGGGCAACTGCTAGCGCCCGCCGCGGCCATCGACGCCGTTGACATTCATGTACGTACCATCATTTCACTTCAATTGCTCCGAGTAATCCATTCCTCAAGCTACTTCTTGCTTGCAGCTGTGTCCGCATACCTGTCCCCGTCAAGAATATCCTCGTCGATTCGAGAGCTCAGAGGAATCATTGATCGTTGTCGTCGCTCCACTTGTTTTCCCGAGCTCGGAGAATCGTGCTTCGGATTCTATCAACCGCAGCAGTGGACGACATACCTCGAGGCGTCCAGCTGGCATTCGATATCTGCCGTCGACGCGGCAGCAGCTGGAATCTGAGGTTAACACGGCCCTTGGCGCCCTCTTTGGATACATGCCCGCCAGTCTGCTGACTTGTGCCGAACTGGCTTCGGAGTGCTGCATCCAATCGCGCATGTGCCGCGGGGCGGCCCAACGACATCGTTATTTTCCGCGCTGTCAGCTGGGAGAGTGTGAACCTCGCATCTCGGTGCCGGGTTCATTTGGTTCTGGGTGTTTGTCGGGAAGGATGCCGCAAAGGCTGAGCGGCAATACAGCGTTACCTACCTTCTCCCCTCGTCGTTTCAACGCATGGATGAAGGATGGAAAAGGTAAGCCCTCCTACACGCTCTTATATGCTGGAGGATAATCTACGGCTGCAGGGTCATTTGGTCATGAAATCTGGAGCCTTTACGCGAGCGCGACAGCCTTAAGCCAGCCGCCGTTTCTCCGTATCGTCTCCAAATAGGTGGAACTTTTTCTGGGCGCCACCTCTGCCGGCGGCGGCCCGCCGCAGATATATAATTCGACGGACCTGCCCTTTCCTTCAGTGCTCGCACCCTCCTTGACTACTCGCAGCATGCTCTTCTCGTCCCTCATCTCCCTCGCTATACTCGGCAGCGGCGGCGTCGTCTCGGGTAGGTTCGTGCGGACAAAGAACATCTCGCTCTAACTGTTTAGTAGCGATCCCCATGGCTCCCTCTCGGCGGGACTGCTCCGCCGAGGGTAGCGAGATTCAATGCTGAGCGCCGCGAAGCTCGTGGACTCGCCAAGCGCACATTTTATTCTCAGATGCTCAATGTATGCCCCATAATACTCGGAAAGATAATCTACTGACTTTCACCAGCTTACTTGTGTACTCTCACCTGAGAACTCGATCCGTAAGTTTGGCATCCTGATGAACGAAACCCTCTTCTGACTACCCTTTAGCTTCCACTTATGTTGCCAACCCGGTAAATCGTTCAACCAGGCATTTATTGCTCTAGATAATGCTCATTTGCGATTCCAGCCTATCCGCTCCGCGCTCAATGTCAACAACGCACCGTAAGTTCAAGACAATTGCTCATGACTTGTTAGCTAATTGACCAAATTAGCGGTGTTGAACTCATTGTCGATATCGGCGTAATGGACACGACGACTTGCAAGCCACTTTCCAACGTCTGTGTTTTTCTCAGTTGGTCCTACTCAACCGCTGAGCATCTCTATTTATAGGCGATGGTTGAACTCTGGGGCCGTGAGTAACCGGTCTCAGTTGAACGACACAGCTGCTGATTCACTCTAGCGAACGCTGTCGGTCAATACAGCACGACTTCCTTGCGTGGCGCGATCACGACTGGTAAGCAAATTGCGCCTCGGACCTGCCTCCGAACGAACTTTCTTATCTGTTGCATACAGCCTCGAACGGCATCGCGGAGTTCCAGACCATCTTCCCGGGTTTTACGGCTGGCGCAGCGAACCACCTCAACATCCTCGTTCACCAGACGGGTTCCGAGTCTTCTGGTGAGGTCCATGTCGGACAACTCTTCTTCTACGACTCTTGGAACCGCAAGTCACTTTGCACATATTTCAGCTTTTTTTCTCATAATAAATTGGTAGAGGCCATCGGCGCTTACACCAACTACAACCAGAACACTAACCCCCGCATGTTGAACGCCAACGATCCCAACTTTGTCGCTGCCAGTAAGAACGGCGTGAACCCAATCATCGAGTGAGTCATCCCGTCCTGTTGCGTCCAGTGGGCCAATATTGAACTTGCACTTAGCACCGAGAGCATCAACGACGACTGGCCAGAAGGTGCGCTTTCTCATGTAACTTCTTTGGTCGACGCTGATACAATACAATCCCCGAATTCAGGGATTATCGGGTACATCAGTGAGTTCAACGGATCCTCCTTGTTGCTCTGTTCTGAGTGCAACCAATCGCAGCTGTTGGCGTGAACCCAACCAAGCTGGTATAACGAGGAGAAGAAAGTATAGCATACTCAATCTTGGAAAATATCATATTCGTCGTGATTTCCGTTTTTTTTTCGTGAAGCTCGGGCATCTCGGGCTCAGACGTCGTATGATTCCTCCACAACGTCGTGATTCCTGATTCGACTATATGGCGAAATTTGTTTAGCTGCTTCTCCTGTCGTTGTATCCGAGTCCGAGGCTTCGGAGTCCACGATGAGGGCAACAAATAATCACCGGCATCAAACTCGGGCGCTGGAATCAAATACCTTCAGAAATAGTAGGCCCCCTGCTGTTCCAGGTTGGGACCGCGCAGGTAAATGATAAGTGATAGGTGATAAGTGATAAGTAGCGGTATGGGAAAGCAAAAGTAGCGGCGAAAAAAATAAAGAAGCCGCATGACAAAAAAGTGGCGGCCCAAAAAACAGCGGCAACGCGTAAAAAGTAGCGGCAACGTGTTTCAACAAACTGTCATAATATAGTAACGGGGTGAAAATGGCCGATAAAGTACAAAATAAAGTAGCGAAAATTGACAAGTGTGGATTGAAAAATTTCCCCTGAAATCAAATACGGCCGGAAACTCGAGTCGCGTTTTGACTCAACGCAATGAATGCTAATGGATGCATGAACCGAGATGTGAATATTAATCGGCCGCGCGGTGCCCATGGACATTGCATTGCCACGCGGACCCACGCAACCGCCGAACCGACCACGATGATGGCAACTATTCTTGCCTTTCCCCATGACTCCCGTCCGCCAGCTCCACTTCACCGATGTCCTTGTCCTCGCCGGCGGGGTCTGGCTAGCTGCCAAGATTGTTAAGCGGCTAGCGACCCGGACCACACAACGGACGCGGCTTAACGGGCCTCCGCGTCAAAACCTGCTCTTCGGCGTCAGTCCCCAGCTGTCGACGGCAGTCGAGCCGGCCGAGGTATTCGAGGAGTGGGCGGCAACCTATGGTCCCGTTTTCGAGATCCCGACAGCCTTTTGGGGTAAACGAATTGTCTTAACCCGCGCGCGGTGAATCACTTCTATGCTTCGGAACGCTCGGTGTATGTGAAGACAGAGATGACCCGCAATGTTATTGGGAATATCGTGCGCTGCATTCTCCTCCTCCTTCCTCACCGCGAATTGAAATGTGATAGTTCGGTCATGGTTTGTTGTGGGCGGAGGGCGAGGATCACAAGAGGTCGTCGATATTTCCTCGAGGTGTTCGCTAGTTGATTGAATTTTAGGCAACGAAAAGCGCTGACGCCGGCATTCAGCAACGCAGCCATCCGTAGATTGACCGAAGTGTTTTACAATTCAGCTCACAAGGTCGCTTTCCCGCATTTTATTCAGAGACCTCTGCCTGATATCATCACAGCTGAAAGGCTACTGGGATCACACCCTGGAAACTGCACCTGAAGGCGCCATTATCGATGTCGGGGTCTGGTGAGTGCGCTGAAATGTTTCCTGCGTAAAGCTCATGTCAAAGGATGAATCGTGTGGCGTACGCCCCTGGATTCCGAGTCTCGCCCGCTGACACCCTTTCAGCCTCGACAGCATCGGTATCTCTGGCTTTGGGCATGATTTCCGCTCTCTTCACGGCGAACCATCCGCAGTTGCAGAGGCCTTTGACTCAATGGCTCTCCAGGGCGGCCGCGCCAGCGCAATCAACTTTGCTGTATTCATGCTCGGGCAGCAGATACCTCTCCTTGCGGAGCTGCCTACGTCGCGGAACCTGCTTTTCAAGGACCTCAGGAAGGCCCTGAGTGCGATCGCGGATGTCCTTCTAGAGAACGCCCGACAGGAGAAGCAAGTGGTGGATGATGTGGTGGACAAGTCTATTATTGGGCTTTTATGTGAGTTTTGCTCTACGCGTTCAAGTTGGCTAATGCGTTGTAGTGAAAGCGGAACACGAAGATGCGGAACTTCACATGGAAAAGGCAGAGATCGTTGCGCAGATGGTGGGTCCGCAGTCTTCTTGTGTGCGAGATGGAGCTAACGGCCGCCGCAGAATGTCCTTCTACTAGCGGGTAAACTTTAGCATCAGTCTCCGATATTCGACCTTAACCCTTTGGTTGAAGGATATGAAACGACCTCAAGTGAGTTTCCCTCATTCCTGCTGTCCAAGCCGCTTACAAGTTATCTTTCCAGTCAGTCTTACTGTACGCTGAATACAACGCTGTGCGGGAAGAAGCTAATAGCCGGTCTCCTCTCAGTGGGCCCTCATCCAACTGTGTCGCCATCCGGAGAAACAAGCCAAACTCCGAGACGAACTGCACAAATTTGGACCGCAGGACCCCAACTGGGACCAACTCGGGTCGTCCCTGCCTTACCTCGACGCCGTAGTGCTCGAGATCCTTCGGCTTCATCCTGCGCTTCCAGATACCACTCGGCGGGCCCAGGTCGACGACGTGATTCCCCTCGGCGAGCCAATCACCACCAAGTCCGGAGGTGTGGTCGTCAACCAGATCGTGGTTCCTAAAGACTCGGTCGTGACTGTTTCAATTCGATGCATGAATCGTTCTACGGCGCTTTGGGGCCCTGATGCAGGGGAATTCAACCCCGAGCGCTGGCTGACTCTCGATGAAGACTTGTTCCGCGCCAAGGAGATTCAAGGCCATCGGCATCTTCTTACGTTTTCGGATGGACCGAGGACTTGTTTGGGTAAAGGTTTCGCACTTGGTGCGTACAGCTTTTCTTTTTTGTGCTTTATCCGAGTCTGATTATATCCCAATCCCCCTCTGATACAGCGGAATTCAAGGTGCGCTCCTTTCTTCCCTGCGACTAAATCTTCGTCATCTTCAGCTTTGATTATAGGCTGTCCTTTCGGTGCTGATCAAAAACTACACGTTTGCGTTCCCCGACGGTCCTGAAACCAAGATCACGACTGTCTTGGGGCTTCTCCGCCGCCCCGCCATTCTTGGACAAGATGGTCCGGTCGTCCCTCTGCGTATCCAAAGGGTCGATTGAGGCGGAGAGTAATCTATGCAGATGTTGGTAAACTTGCGGAGATTTGTAACTGGGACTGCATCCCCAATGATTATCGATTGTCATTGAGAAACTCAGGAAATGCAATACGCGCGTTACCGACACACTCACACGTAACCGCGACAGGTACAATGAGAAGAAAGTAGGACCCCTGATAATTGGTTCACAGGTCAGATCTGGTCGGCGAGGTCAGGTATGGGTTCGGACAAGACAAAACGACTGCATTTTGGGGACAGGTCAGATCCAAGTTCGGACATCATGACTGATTGCCAGTGACCTGCCACCGTGCTCGTAGCAGGCAGCATGTGCCTAAACAGTGAATTGACGTGTTTTTGAGGTGGATGTGAAGCTATTCTGAGGCAGAGGGCAGCTCTGAAAGGCATAATCAGCATAACAGCCCAGAATCCGAGGAAAAACAAAGGAAAAAATTTACAGGAAAAGCTCGATGTAAGAGGTGGAATTCGGAGGAAATTTTGGGTTGGGGGCCCGAAAAAAGTTCGGACGGAATTTCGGTGAGGGCCAAATCCGCTCTGAGCCTATTATCAGGCCTAAGAAAGTATAGCATACTCACTCAAGAATATTATACTCGTTGTGAATTTTCCTTTTCTTTTGCGAACCTCGGGCATCTCGGGCAATCTATGATTCCCCAACGTCGTGATTCCTGACTTTTTCAAACATTCGACTATACGGCGAAATTCCTTTAGCTGCTCCTCCAAAAGCACATATTTGGTGTCGGTGTACTAGTATCTGAGGCTTCGAAGTTGCACGATGAGCAACAAAAACATGTACTAGTAGATGGACACCTCAAGTTGTACATCCGTTCTGGATGTCCTTTAATGAACTCATCAACCCATTGCTGCCCAGCGAACTTCGAGGTATGCTTATCCACGTACAATCTACTTGCGACGGACCGTGGTACACCGCCATCAAAGTCGGCCGGAAAGTCGAGTCGCGTTTTTGACTCAACGCAATGAATGCACTCTAATGGATGCATGCACGAGAGGTGAATATTAATCAAGAATGGTCGGCCGCGCGGTTTGGATTGCCACGCGGACCGCCGCGCAATTGCCGAACCGATCCGGTCCCAGTTCGACAGCCTGGCAGAGACTCTTGCCTTTCCCCATGACTCCCGTCCGCCAGCTCCACTTCACCGATGTCCTTGTCCTCGTCGGCGGGGTCTGGCTAGCTGCCAAGATTGTCAAGCGGCTAGCGACCCGGCGGACAACACAAGGAACGCGGCTTAACGGGCCTCCCCGTCAACACCTGCTCTTTGGCGTCAGTCACCAGCTGTCGGGGGCAGTCGAGCCGGCCGAGGTATTCGAGGAGTGGGCGGCGACCTATGGTCCCGTTTTCGAGATCCCGACAGCCTTTTGGGGTAAACGAATTGTCTTAACCGACCCGCGCGCGGTGAATCACTTCTATGCTTCGGAACGCTCGGTGTATGTGAAGACACAGATGAACCGCAATATTATTGGGAATATAGTGCGCTGCATTCTCCTCCCTCCCTCACCGTGAATTCAGACGTGATAGTTCGGTCATGGTTTGTTGTGGGCGGAGGGCGAGGATCACAAAAGGTAGTCGATATTTCCTCTTGAGGTGTTCGCTAGTTGATTGAATTTTAGACAACGAAAAGCGCTGACGCCGGCGTTCAGCAACGCAGCCATCCGTAGATTGACCGAAGTGTTTTACGATTCAGCTCATAAGGTCGCTTTCCCGCATTTTGTTCAGAGACGTCTCTCTGATATCATCACAGCTGAAAGGCTACTGGGATCACACCCTGGAAAACGCATCTGAAGGCGCCATTATCGATGTCGGGGTCTGGTGAGTGCGTTGAAATGTTTCCTGCGTAAAGCTCATGTGTCCAAAGGATGAATCGTGTGGCGTACGGCCCTGGATTCCGAGTCTCGCCTGAGTCGCCCGCTGACACTCTTTCAGCCTCGACAGCATCGGTATCTCTGGCTTCGGGCATGATTTCCGCTCTCTTCATGGCGAACCATCCGCAGCTGCAGAGGCCTTTGACTCAATGGCTCTCCAGGGTGGTCGCGCAAGCGCAATCAACTTCGCCGTATTCATGATCGGGCAGCAGATACCTCTCCTTGCGGAGCTGCCTACGTCGCGGAACCTGCTTTTCAAGAACCTCAGGAAGTCCCTAAGTGCGATCGCGGATGTCCTTCTAGAGAACGCCCGACAGGAGAAGCAAGACGAGCTAGTGGATGATGTGGCGGACAAGTCGATTATTGGGCTTTTATGTGAGTTTTGCTCTGCACGTTCAAGCTGGCTGATGCGTCGTAGTGAAAGCGGAACACGAAGATGCGGAACTTCACATGGACAAGGCAGAGATCGTTGCGCAGATGGTGGGTCCACAGTCTTCTTGTGCGAGATGGAGCTAACGGCCGCCGTAGAACGTCCTTCTACTGGCGGGTAAGCTTCAGCATCAGTCTCCGATATTCCACCTCAACACTTTCCTTGAAGGATATGAAACGACCTCCAGTGAGTTTCCCTCCTTCCTTCTCTCCAAGCCGCTAAAATCTTACTAGTCACTCTTACCGTAAGTTGAATACAACGCTGTGCGGGAAGAAGCTAATAGCCGGTCTCCTCTCAGTGGGCCCTCATCCAACTGTGTCGCCATCCGGAGAAACAAGCCAAACTCCGAGACGAACTGCACAAGTTTGGAGCGCAAGACCCCACCTGGGACCAACTCGGGTCGTCTCTGCCATACCTCGACGCCGTCGTGCTCGAGATCCTCCGGCTTCATCCTGCCGTTCCAGATACCGCTCGGAGGGCTCAGGTCGACGATGTGATTCCCGTCGGCGAGCCAATCACCACCAAGGCCGGAGTGGTCGTCAACCAGATTGCGGTGCCCAAAGACTCGGTCGTAACTGTTTCCATTCGATGCATGAATCGCTCTACGGCACTTTGGGGCCCTGATGCAGGGGAATTCAACCCCGAGCGCTGGCTGACGATCGATGAAGACTCGTTCCGCGCCAAGGAGATTCAAGGCCATCGGCATCTTACTACGTTTGTGGATGGACCGAGGACTTGTTTGGGTAAACAGTTCGCACTTGGTGCGTACATCTTTCTTTTTTGTGCTTTATCCGAGTCTGATTATCTCCCAATCCCCCTCTGATACAGCGGAATTTAAGGTGCGCTCCTTTCTTCCCTGCGACCAAATCTTCGTCGACTTCAACTTATAGGCTGTCCTTTTGGTGCTGATCAAAAACTACACATTTGAGCTTCCCGACGGTCCCCAAACCAAGATCACCGACGTCTTGGGGCTTCTCCGCCGCCCCGCCATTGTTGGACAGGAGGTTCCTTTGCGTATCCAGAGGGTCGATTGAGGTGTAAAGTAATCTATGCAGATGTTGGTAAACTTCAGGATGCGGAGATTTGTAACTTGGACTGCATTGCCCAACAATTATCGATTGTCATTGAGAAACCATGCAATACGCGTGTTACCGACACACTGACACGTGACCGCGACAACCCAGCGCGGCGCTCGGTATCCCTCTAACAAATCGGAGTCATAGGCTGGGTCTTCATCGCGGATAACATATCGTATTGGGTGTTACTCATATCCACAAGAATACTGACAAGTCATCCTTGTAATCACATCTGCGCGATGAAGGGATTCTATTGTGAATTGACAAAGTCTCAAGGTGAATTATTCCACCAAAAGCCACAGAGCTAGCGCATCGAGGTTAGATCCAAGACGGTCGAGACTAATGTGGACCGACTCACGATGGACTTCCCCGTCGTTTTTGCGCCTGATGAGCCCCTCTGCTGCATCCCAGTAAGTTGGAACACCGGGCAACGCCGCGCATTGGGTCCAATCAGCCGCAACAGCAATGACCAGCCGTGGATCGCGCAGAAGATCCGGCTGGGTGGCTCGGAGCTGCTGTCCGCGGTGGTGGGCGACGGTTCGACTGTGTGCGAGCCAACAAAGGACACGAAGCCTTGTGCAACGTTCGAGTAAGGTAGTGAGGATGGAATACGATTGCGAGAGGTCAAAGTGCAGGGCCAGGTGGGTTAGCGCAGGCAGGGCGCAGAGGAACACCACTAGGCGCCGCGCGTCGTCTGAGTCCCCGTCGGCGAATTGAAGGTCGTCGAGTATTTCCAGATGGGTGAGCTTGGTGAGGTTGTGCAGCGGGAAGGATGTCAGGATCGGGTATCGGCTCGCTGCAACTCCGCTGTCGAGGAAAGCGACGAGGCGCTCGATGCGGGGCATGTGGGCCAGAAGAGTCGGGAGATCACAGCCATTGGCCGTGGTGTAATCGGAGGTGCTAGCAAGATGGGTGGTCCCTGTGCACAGCTTTGTAAATGCGGCAAGCTCCGAGTCGTCGATGTGGTGCGGCTGGTCCAGGTCAACGATGAGGTGGCGCACGGCGGCGTCGAAGAAGGCTGGTGGTTTGGATTTCGTGACCATGTCGTGTAGCAGCCTTTGAAACTCGGAGGAGTGGTCATTGTTATAGATTTCAACGGATCTGTAGAGGATGGGTTCGATCCTGTGGTATAGTGGGATGTCTGTTCGCAGTTGTAATAAAACTACAAACCATCCGAAGACTCGACTAGCAACGCAGAGAAGAGAGACAATGTTCTTGCGATTGGTTAGTGCGACAATTTCAAAGATTTCTCGCTCGAGTTCGGGTGGCAGCCGTGGCGATTGGGACATGGTGATAGTGCCCAATCAAACGCGCGAAGAATGTAAACGAAGTCGAAACGAAGCAACGTTGCACTGACGTGGCGACTTTAGGGCCAGCACGCACGTGACCCATTTTTGGAGCCGTCCTAACTTGTCTCTCCCTCCCACTCCCCTCGACCCAGTATGCGCGTCTACGCGCTCACCTCGTCGCTCGTTTGTCTCCTCCTTGGATCCACAAGAGCTCGCGCGGATGCGGGCTCAGGACTCTATCCACCGGGCCTCCAGCCGCTCATCACCAGAGCGAATGTCCTCCTGTCGAGCGGCCAGTTTAGTGAAGCGGCGAGGGTGTATTCTGAGGCCATCGGTGAGTGTCTACTGGATTCCCACTTTGCTCGTCGATGATGCATGCGTTGGGAACGTGGCTGCCGATGATTCCCCATGCTCACTGCTTCTTCACAGAACAATCACCCACCGACTACCTTCTCTACTACAAACGTGCGACTGCGTACCTCTCACTAGGCCGACACTCCTCTGCCCTTGACGACTTTACGCATGTCCTCACACTCACACCACTACCCTCCGCCTACCTCATGCAAGCGCGAATCCACACCAAGGACGGCGAATTTGCGTTGGCCCGAGCTGCGCTGAAGCTGTACACTGGCGGCGAGAAGGAGACACAAGAGCGCGATGCGTTGCTGAACCATATTGCGGAAGGCGAAGCCGCCGCGAAGCAGGCGGGACAAGAGCGGTCGGCTCAGCTGTGGAATGCCTGTGTAGAGAATGCGACTAGAGCACTCCGGATATCGACGCATAGCTCGTCTGTCCGTAGTTTGCGAGTCGAGTGTGCCCTTGGCGCTGGCGATATCGAGGGTGCCGTTGGCGACATGAGGTTCGTCGTCCACCATTCATGTGTACTCTTGCTCATTCAGTTTCCAGCCGTCTAACATCATTGCTTCCCGAATCACAAACCCAAGAGCTCAACGCCCTCATCTTCCGCCTCTCGTTCTTCCTGCTTCCCGTCTCGCCCGTCGCAGCCAACGCGCTCAAGCAATGCATGCACTCTGACCCCGAGTCGCGGCTATGCATGCCTCTATACCGACTATCCAAGACGCTCGAGCGCGGCTTCACGATGATCGAGGAGCAGTCCAACGCGGGCGACTGGCGCGGTGCAATGGCGACGCTGAAAGGCACCGGCAAGAAGGGGGACATTTACGGAAAATTCCAGGAAGCGGCGGCGGAGCAGTTGGCGCCCGAGCAGTTGACGATGTTTGCCCTGGGGTCGGGCAAGATTTCGCTGCCGAGCTGGGAGAAGACATCGCCGAGGCGGAGAACGCTGTTGCGGGGCCTGTGTAAGGCCCATACGAATCAGGAGCTGTTTCGCAAGGGGGAAGAGTGGTGCCAGATGTTGTATGATATGGAGGGCGGGGACAGCGATGCGGATGCTCTACGGGGATTGGGCGAGGCGCTGTTGGTCAAGGAGGAGTGGGAGGACGCTGTAAGGATGCTGGAGAAGGCGTTTGAGGCGACGGGGCGGTCGGACCGCGATGTACGTGCATTTTGCTCGTTTTCGGATAGTTGGCGCTGGTGGCTGACGCGGGTCTGCAGTTTGGTGCAAGACTGCAAAAAGCACAACGGCTCTTGAAGCAGAGCAAGGCCAAGGACTACTACAAAATCCTCGGTGTCTCGCGCGACGCGGATGCGCGGACCATCAAGAAGGCTTTGTATGTGGTGTCTTTCTAGACCGTGTGGTTCTGACCATACTCTACAGCCGCAACGGGGCAAAGACGGCACACCCAGACAAGGGCGGCTCGGAGCAGAAAATGGCAGCATTGAATGAGGCGTATGAGGTGTTGTCAAATCCAGGTATGTCCCCCCTCCCTCGTTATCCGTTAATCCTATCTCACTGTCCCGCTTCAATTAGAACTACGCCAGCGCTTCGACAACGGCGAGGACCCGAACGACCCCATGGCGTCGCAGGGCGGCCATCCCTTCCAGCAAGGCGGCGGCCATCCGTTCGCACAGTTCTTCCAGGGTGGTGGGTTCCCTGGTGGTGGTGGAGGAGGCGGATTCCAGTTCCATTTCAGCCATGGACACTGAGAGAAATATCTATTTTACACGATATACACTATTTTCTTGCATCTGGCCACGTGGCAAAGGGCCCGGGATGCGAGTCGGCGAAATGTATTTTTTTTTTGCGTTGTTTTCTTTAGAATTCATGCATGGACTGCGCACTGTACGTATACGGCGCCGGCGTCAATCGCAAGAAAGAAGATTTCGGGAATCACTCGCCGTTACTGCGCAACCTCGCTTGTTTCTTCCCGCTTTTTCATGTCTCTTCCCTTTGCCCAATAACCCTCTCACAAATAAATGTTCTCTCGGTCTTCATACTCGCCGATGTCGGCTCAGCCCAACGGCCGCTTTCGTAGCAGATTCTCACGTAGAAGATGGGGAGCGCCAGTCATCGTCGGTGGAATTCTGGGATTCGTCGTGCTGACTGCGGTGGTCGGCCGGGTGTTCTGGGGCGGCGGTGGGGACGATGGTATGTCTGGCTCTGGCTCTGGTTCTTGCCGTTGACGCTGACATTTCCTTCACAGACGCTGGTGACTCAGACCTAGACCTTCCACCACAACCGCCTCCCGACACGCAACACGACCTACCCTCTCCATCGTCTCCCGAGCACCCACACTATCCCGGCTCTGGGAACATCGCTATAGACGACCTCTTCGAGCGCCAGTCAGAGACGCTCGAGCAGGCTACCGCGCGATATCGCCTCAAGAACGACCGCAGCCCGCCGAGGGGCTACGATGCGTGGTTCCGGTTCGCCCGGGAAAGGAGGTGCTTGGTGGACGACTACGACCAGGTGTATCGGGATTTTGCGCCGTTTTACCAGCTTGCGGGGAAGCGTAGCAAGCAGGGGCATAAGTTTTTTGGGCAGATGGTAGAAGCTGTGGGGAATAAGGTGAGTTGCTTGCGTCTATTGGAGGGAAGAATGAGATGAGACTGACGGGAGCGTAGATCCACGAAGAAAATCTGGGGATGAGGACGTTCACTGTGCAGGGGCATACGGTGGGCACGGCCGACGAGTGGTCGAGCAACTACGACGACCTCTGGAACGGCTTCCTGAAAAACGTGAGTCTCCTTCTGTTTCTCTGAGTATCTTTCTCAAGAGACAACAGATCAGCGCCTCGCTTCCCGACATAAAACTTATCATCAACCACCGCGACGAGCCGCGGGTAGCGTTCGACGTACGGGCGCTCAATGCCGAAGAAGCGGCGCTCAAACCGCAGGACCAGGCGCCGTTCCGGAACACACCAAAGCCCACGTCCAAGTTCTATACCGACGAGGGCCACTGTCTTGTCCCGAACGACGCAAAAGGCTTCCTGACCTATGCGAATGACGCCAGCTCGTGTACGTGCCTGCATCTTTCTTGCAGATGGTGCTGTTACTGACACCGATACAACAGTCTTGCTGTACAGCGCGAGCGCAGACTTTACGACAGACCTATACCCCGTACTGAGCCAGTCGAAGATATACCCCTGCTTTGGCGACATCTTGCTCCCTAGTCCGTTCCACTACCCCAGCTCGTCCTGGCATCCCAAGTACTCGACGCCGGATACAGTCGCGTGGGCGGACAAGAAGTCTGTGCTGTGTACGTCCGCCAGCCACCTTGTTCTTCGCGCAATACTAACGGGCATCTATGTAGACTGGCGCGGTCAATCCACTGGCGGCTGGATCTCCGGGACCAACTACCACTCGTTCCCGCGCTTCAAGCTGCTCGATATTGCGCGGGACCCGAAGAACGCGCCACTCATGGACGTTGCGGTGACGGCGTTCTACGAGCACTTTTGCCAGCTTGACGGCTGCGATGCCGCGAGCATCAAGAAGGAGTATAATATCACTGGGGAGAACGTTCCGAGGGAGGATGTGTATGGGTACAAGTACGTCCTCGACGTCGACGGCAATGCGTTCTCGGGGCGGTACTTGGGGCTGCTTACCAGCGGGTCGTTGGTGTTCAAGGTCCGTTATTCGTTCTTTGCCCTTGCCTTGCTCGGCGACGCTCACGATCATCCGATACAGTCGACCCTCTTCACAGAGTACTTCGACCAGTGGCTGCGCCCGTTCGAGCACTACATCCCCGTGCGCCCGGACCTGTCAGACCTCGTCGAGCGCATCGAGTGGGCGCGCGCACATGATGCCGAGGCGCGCCGCATACAAAAGGCGGGCAAGGAGTTTGTGGAGCGGGTCATCACGGATGCGCAGAACGACTGTTATCTTTATTTGGTGGTGCTGGAGTGGGCGAGGTTGCAGGGTGGTGGCCGTTGACGCGTTTGGATGGAGGTACTGATATGTATTCTAGACAGTCCAAACTGGATTCGTTTTGCGGAGGGCTAGATGGACCAGTGCTCTGAATCTGCATCGGGTATTGACCTTTTACTGGTGTCGATGCATGTTTCTGAGTCTGGTCTGGCCCACTGAGCGTATAGACATGTTGCTGACGACGCGACGGGGGCAGCATTCTTGTACGGTGCTTAATGCAGACCGGCATAGGATCTCTCCCGGCAATATAGATGAAAGGGCGTCAAACAAAAGGGCAGTCCATGGATGCTTTCTGCGCCTCGAGGGAGCCAGACAACAGCGAGCACAATGACAATGTCCAGGGAATCGGAGTTAATTATAACATGCAGATGCAGATGAGCGAAGAGAGGGAATTCACTTCTCTCCGTGCAGCTGAGACTGCGACGGAGCATGGAAGGTGCTTGACCAAATCCGTCTGAAGGGTGCATTCGGTGCTACTTGCTAGTGGCACTGCCGGGAGGAGATGTAACTTGAAGCTTGAAGTTTAAGCTTCAAGGTGAGGACAAGGACACAGACAATAATCGCTTCCGCGGACCCAGTGAAGCTGGACCTTGAGATATTGCGTAGTGCCAACCCGTCGGATGCTTCGACCGACGACAAGGAGACCAAGGACTGCGGTCCGTCTTTGAGAGCTGCGAGCGCGTATTCGCATTGGGCTACATACAGCTTGAATGTGAAAAGAACGGCTATGCATTCAAGACCAACAGTACGGACACCTTCTACATCTTGGTCACTGCTCCGACAGCAAGCACACCGCAGGCCTCGTCGCCGTCACCGGGTTCCTCAGCGTTCCCAGCGGCGGGATGCTAATCTCCACGACATCGCCGTCCTTGAGCCAGACCTGCGGAGACATGCCCATCCCGACGCCGACCGGTGTTCCCGTCGCGATGACATCCCCGGGCTGAATCGAGATGCCCATCGAGGCGGTCTCGATGAGCGTGGGCACGTCGAAGATGAGCTCCGAGGTGTTCTGCGACTGGCGCACCTCGCCGTTGACTTTGGTCGTGAGGTGGAGCGCGGGGAAGGAGAGTGAAGACGACGGGACGAGGTATGGGCCCTAGACGGCGGATATCAGCCAGCTACAGCAGCAAGCAAGAACCCACCATCGGACAAAAAGTATCCAAACTCTTGCCAATGAAAAACTGCTTATGGTCGCGCTGGCGTTCACGCGCCGTAACATCGTTCACAATCACCGCGCCCCATACATGCTCCCAAGCCCTGTCTCTCTTGACGCCCAAACCCGCCTTCCCGAGCACGATCCCCAGCTCGCCCTCATAGTCGGGGCTCTGCGTGACCTGCGGGTGCGTGTAGATTGGTGTCCCGCTCGCGACGATAGCTGTAGCGCGTTTGGTGAAAAAGACAGGCACGTCTGGCTGCTCGTTCTTGTCCGAGCTGTCGAACCCGCTTTTGTGGAATTCGGCCGCGTGGGCTTTGTAGTTCTTGCCGATGCATCTGAGTTGTTTGAACCTTGGCCGTGTATGTATATCACGCTCGACTCACAGAACGTCTCGTCCAGGCAATGGCGCAAGTATCTCCACATCCTCAAGCAGTGCGACATCGCCTGTATTGAACTGGTAGTCCGCAGAAAGGTGTGGATGCGCTTCGATAAGCTTGAAGAGGTTGCCATAGCCCAGAACCTCAGCAACGCTCTTCTCGTCGTTGTCCACCAGCCCAATCTTTGCGGTGCCGTCGGGAGACAGTCTATACCTGAGGAAGCGGTGGTTGACTGGGACGGCCGACATGGTGGTTACAGAGAAAACAATTGCGCCATCATGGGAGACGGAAGGGAGCGGATGACCGTGCTGTGATGATATGTACGAACGCAGAGGTCGTATTAGGAGAAATAAGGCGGGTAGGGCCGCTACCCACCACCTGTAATCTCACTCTTTGACATGGTTTCCGTCAAAGACAGAAATGCGAGAACGAGGTTTACCGTTTATTGACAGCGAAAAAAAATATCATGTAATAGCAATATCCACAGACGCTTCTCGGAGCACGGAAGCGTCTATACTGGGCGAGGGAGGGGACGGCGGAGCTGTTAGGACCGATTAGCATGGACGGTACAGCGATTGACGAGAACTTTTGACCCTGAACGGGGAAGGCGGGGAAGGCATCAAAATGGCTGACGGCCCGGCCCGGACGCCACGCCTTGGGCTTTGGACTCGACCACCATGGTGAGTTTCTCGACATTGGACTAATTGCAAGAAATGCGGCTCACGAACTCCCTATTGATAACCATCTCCTACCTCGTCGGTGCTCCGCCAGGCACTGTCGTTGAAGCTTCTCTTCCGAGTCCGACTCGAGCTTCGCCGAACAACAGATGGATTCAGAATCCCGAGAACAGTCTGGGAAGTCATTCTCCACGGTCCTCGTACCTCGAGAGAAGGCCGTTTCCTTCTCGAGAAGGAAACGCCACTGGCTGGACACGCTCTTCGGTAAGTTTTGTTTTTGAGCGTCTCGCAGAATGTGTTTCCAGCCGATCAAGATAAAATCAGACCTGCGCGGCAGACGTTCGCTTCGCTCACATCGCGAAATGAAAGGGCCGGCGTTACTTGTTGCTGCTATCGTACTTGCCGTCGCCGCAGGACCTCCCCGCGACATGGCTGTCCAGGAGTCCCGCGAAACCCCAGGAGCCGGATTTGTGGATTCTGGTCCTGCACCTGGGTCGCACCCGCTGAAACTGCGGGTCCAACTCAAGAACAACAACCTGGCTGGTCTGGAGGAGGCGCTCTATGCTGCGTCAGATCCTGCCAGCGTGTTGTACGGCCAGTATCTTACCGCAGATCAGGTGCTTCCTTTCGAACTGTCTCGGCATACACTTATTCATCCCCAGGTCGCCGATTTCGTGAAGCCGAGTGATGAAACTTTCCAAAATGTTACAGACTGGCTGCAGGAGAACCATATTGATTTCGCGGCAATATCTCCCGCCAAGGATACGCTCGAAATCATCCTTCCCGTCTCCGAAGCGAGCAAGCTGCTCAGCACCAACTTCAGTGTCTTCACCCACGTCGAATCAGGGACGACGAGTGTTCGGACTCTCGAATACTCCATCCCCGCCACACTTTTCCCTCACATCGACCTCATTTATCCCACCACATCCTTCGCACGCCTCCGGGCTACCCGGAAATTCAGCGCGGTCAAAGCAAATCAGCATGTCAAGCAGCAGGAACTACCGCATAGTTGTAGCTTCTTCATCACCCCCACATGCCTCCAGGATCTCTACAGTATTCCTACCACTCCAGCGACACAGCACACGAACCAGATCGCTGTATCCGCATTCATGGATCAATGGGCAACTGGCCACGATCTCGAGGTGTGTTTACAGCCTTACTCTCCATGTACCTTCGCGTTGAAGACAGATAGCTATTTTTGACAAGCCTCCGTCCAGACATGAACCCCTTGACAAGCTTCACATTGTTCAGTGTCGATGGTGGGATAAACGGACCAGATGCTGGGCCCGAAGCTGTATTTCGCTGCCTGAAAATCATTTTATATTTCTCACTTCCGTGTAGAGTCTCGACATCCAATACACCGTTGGCCTCGCCACTGGGGTTCCTGTCCAGTTCCTTTCGGTTGGCCAAAGTAACACCGACGGAGTGGCAGGCTTCATCGATATCATCAACGCACTGCACTCATCACGGAGCAGACGACTAAGCCTCGGCCAAGCGTCCTCACTACGTCCTACGGCTTCGATGAAGATGAACTCTCCCAGGCAATGGTCACCGCAAGGTGCAATGCATATCTGCAGCTTAGCGCCCTCGGCACAACAATACTTTTTTCGAGCGGCGATGGTGGTGTGGGAGGGACCGTCAAGGGGGAAAACTGGTGCACTTGCCCCATTCTGCTCCTCCAAGTATCTCACTGTTCTCGCAGCACATTGACATCTTTCATCCCTACTGCTCCTTCCGACTGCCCATTCGTCACCTCCGTCGGTTCGACAACTCAACTCGAGGAGGTCGCCGCCATTTTCTCTTCCGGCGGCTTCTCTAATTGTGTGTTTTAATCCGTCTCCCTCCACTTGCATGCTTACCTGGGTCGAGACTTCCCCATTCCAAGCTACCAGGCGACTGCTGTCGCAAGCTACCTCAGTGCTCTCGGGTCAACGAATAGCGGCAGGTTCAACCGGATGGGTCGTGCCTTCCCCGACATCTCGACACAGAGTGTTTCTTTTGTGGTCAGCATAGATGGTGCAACGCAGGCCGTTCAGGGCACCTCGTGTTCTGCGCCGACTCTCGCTTCCATGATCGCCCTACTGAACGATGAGCTGATATCTGCGGGGATGCCTCAACTCGGGTTCCTCAACCCGCTTCTTTACTCTGACGCGGGCCGTACTGCGATTCAAGATATCACCAGTGGTAGTAACTCTGGTTGTGGATCCGATGGATTTCCTGCGCTACCCGGATGGGATGCCGTCACTGCGCGTTCTTTTGGTGTTGATTCAACCGACTGCTGACCAGACTACTGCAGGGTTTGGGAACACTCAACTACGCAGCTCTCCGTGTAGTTGTGGGCCTGTGAATAAGGTTGATTGGTCTGGGTATTCTTTGTATGTACTAGTATGAGCTTAAATCAATATTTCCCCGCCTCCCATTTCACTTCTTAACGTCTCCTGAGACTCCTCCAACCTTGGCCTCTGCTGCTGCTTCTCACCTTGCAGTTGCAACTGGGATTTCTGGGGATTGATGACTAAAACCTGCTTGAACCTTGTACTACTGTTAGATATCGTGACTATAATCTTTGAAAATATAACCAGTTTTATGGGATCCGACTTCGACTAGGTGATGCCGGGTGATGGTACGTACCTACATGGTGATTTGAGAGAAACACTCATCAGAGGGAGACTCGGGGTTCCAGATTGATTATATGTACTCGAACAGTATCAACTTGAATTTCACTCAGCCGGAGAATCTTCGTAGATCTTTTTAGGCGACCGTGGTGGAAAACAGGACAAGCGCGACGCGTCTGCGTGATGTCACATGACCCTGATGTAACATCATGTCACACTTCTCCCTTTCCTTCGACATCCATGACCAACTGCTAAAATGTCTTCCCTCAATGCTGGAGCACTGTGGCAGTCAATAACGCCGCAATAGGGAGACGATAGACAAGGTCAATTGCTCGGGGACTCCATATTACATAGCGTACTCCGTTAAATATCACAGACCAGGCCGACTCATCCGGACCACTTTACACCGGCTGTGAACTAAGCTTCAATACTGAGGCTGCGCGCTCCGAGAACGAGAGCGTAGTCGGGGTCCTGGAGTACTCGGCGTGCTCGGACGCGTCACTCGTCGTCTGTGCCCCGCCCCGACTCGCAAACTGCAGGCTAGACTTTCCTCCGCTCCATTCGGCATCCTGGCGCGAGTGACCTGCAAAGATGCGGATGATGAGCAACGTCGGCGCGATTCCCTGCACATCGAAAACCTGTCAGCACTCTTCAACAGAGATTTATGCGAGATGTACCGCTATCTGTGTGTGGATATCTTGTGAATATGATTGCTTTTCACTCTTCAGGGCCAGGAGTACGACGAAGACGAAGATGCTCGCAGCATACAACGCCGACGATTCCACCAGAATCTCCAGAGCCTTGGAAAGATCCGACCCCGGCCCTTCTCGCTCGACGCCGCTCATCGCACTGTTGCGTTGCACTCGCAGAATACGCCAGGAGATCATTCCCGTGGTGTATATCGTCACTCCAAGCGACAGGGAAAGGAAGGGCGTGCTGAAGCGTACGAGAGGACCTAGTCCTTCACCTGGGAGCGGATGCTGCATGAGAAGGAGGGATATTTGCCCGGCTAAACCGAGTCCAGCGCAAACTGCTTCACAGTGAGTTTTCTTTAAATTTTTCATTGCATCCAACTGACCTATTCCTGCAATTTGAGCAAGAATCGCCGGTACGGGTACGAGGCGCGAACGACCCCACACGATCCAACATCTCCAGATCTGTGGAATGTTCGTCAGCGATCTTGAAACGCAAAGGCCCATTCACTCACCATAATCACGTCAGTTATGATATACAAGAACGCGCTTGCGAGAAGCCCGACGATTTTGATTTGCAAACGGTGCGGGGGTGTTTTGAGCGCAGCGATAACTTGAGGAGAGCCCCCGTAGGTCTGAAGCGGCTGCATCGTGACGAACCACTCCAAGCTGCCGTGGAGTGTAGCGAGGACATACAGCCCAACAACGAGTGCCATCCAGAGAGATTTTCGAGACTCCTTGCGTTTACTGGTCCCTGAACATCGGTTGGTATGATTCTGAGGATCCATGACAGGCACTTACAGATGACGCCCATGGCCAAGAGGAGCAGACACGAGTAGAAACCTGCGCGGCGCCCAGGTGAGGATCGATTGAATATCAACGATGAACATACCACTCATGAACACCTCCGATATTGCGGCGTTGAGCGGGATTTCGCGTATGAGCGCAGAAGCCTGGTCGGGTGTAAGGGAAGTTGACATCTCTGCTGCTAGCTGCTGAACAACCTCGCCACAAGTCGAGCTCAAGATATAGGTGCGCGTACCTCCTTCATTTTCCCCGACAGTCAAACCTACCAGGTCCCGACGAGAAGTTCGCTGATCTTTTTGCCGTGTGATACGGATGGACGTCTCTAACATCGTTAAACATGTTCCACGACCTATTTTTTCCTACCGTTTTGATTCGTTCTGCTGTTTCAGCGTTTCCAATCGTAGGATGATCATGATAAAAGGCCCGTCTGCCAGGACCCAACCACGAGTGTTTGAGGTTCAAACAAGTATACTTCATCTGATCTTCCCAGCATGATACGGATAGACCTCGATGCTTCTCTGTAACTTGTTCCATTCCTGTGTGGGCTGACCTATTTTCTCATGCAGATTTGATTCTTCCTCCAATTATAACGCCTGGAAGCGTTGCCGTGCCAGGTCCCAACTGCTCCACAATCTTTCTTCGAAAACACTTTGAAGTCGCAAGTCATTTATCACAGTCAATAGAACATGTTCGGTCAGTCTTATCTTAGTGTATCCGATAGGACTCGAACGCTCAGCTTATTTTTGGTATTCGAAGATGCTACATTTGAGTAGGCGGTGCCCCGCGCGGGACCTTTCGCCTTATTATTATTATTACATAGTGAACGCTCATCGTTCCTCAGCAACAGTTGCACGAAAAGAGAAAAAAAAGAAGAAAAATTTGAGCTCACAGTAAGTTGTTTCCGTTAGCGTTTCCGCTATCTGTAATAGACAGGCTTCTACAGAAGTTAACGAAATGATCCTCCAATCTGACGTTTGATCGCCGGTGCCCGGGAACCACCAGAAGCAGAGACAAGACAAAATTGATGATTATCACCGTGCTTCACCCTAGCAAGGCTCCCAATGCTGGTCGGCTCGCATGGCTCCTTGCGCTTCGAGGATCCACGCTCGTTATTTGGGGATGAGATACAAATACCGCGTAGCTCGAGCGCATTGACCATCAACAATGCGTTTCAAGTCGATCCCTTTGTTGGTAAACGCACTGCAGCTTGCTTCCGCCGCCGTGATCACTGCGCCATCGCTGTCGCTGGTTGTTCACGAGACCAGAACAGAACCTCCTCCCGGTTTCGTGCAATCGGGGACACCTTCGGGCGACATGATTCTCTCTCTCCGCGTCAGGCTCGCCTCCGTCAACGTTCAGGGTCTCAGGGCCACACTCGACGCGGTATCTCAACCCGCTAGCCCGCAATATGGTCAATATCTGTCCGTGAATCAGGTTAGATATTCTGTTCTCGCTCAAGGCTTCCTCCTCTTATGGATCACCTCCAGATGCAGAGCTTTTTGCGACCCTCCGCCGAAACTCTTGCGCTGGTCATCAACTGGCTGGACTCTCACAACATCTCTTATAACGCAACATCTTCCACCGGAAACATGCTACGGATCGCACTGTCCGTCAACAAGGCCAATGCAGTATTCGGAACGACCTTCTCCGAATTCACGGATGTTTCCACTGGCCAGAAGACCATTCGGACTCTCAAGTACTCTCTCCCCGCCACACTCGTCCCCCACATCACATTTGTGCATCCCACCACTAGCTTCCCACCGCCGATCTCGACCACCTATACTTCTACCCGTGCCAATCCGATGATGTCTCTGCGTCCGGATGCCATTCCAGCTACCTGCGAGTTTATCACAACGATTGCATGCATTCAGGTGAGCATCTTGTTGGTGATTAATCGGTGTTACATACGATCAAAGGCTCTGTATGGAATTCCGTCGGCCGCAGCCGCGACGGAGCAGTCCAACCTCATGTGGATCAGCGACTTCGGAGAGGAAGAGATACAGCTCGAGGTATCCGACATCAATGTAAGAATTCCCTTTGATACTGAGCCGTGATCCATATAATTTCCTAGGATTTCCTTGCCTTGGCCAGGCCTGGGCTCACAATATCGGGCTTTACAGTACCCATACAAGAAGTTGAATTTACATCAACAGCAAATCCACTCCCTGTATGTTCTCCGTTGCCTGATTGTTATGAGTTCTTATCCTTCCCAGAGTTTGGAAATGGAGGTATATTGGCTCTTAGTTTGTCCTTCGATCTATTGAATTTGCATAGTATCAAATGGGTCTGACGGGTAACACGTTGACGTGGTTTTGGGCAGATCCAGCCGGTGATCATGATATTGCCGAGGGCATGTTGTGAGTTGCTCAGTTGTATACTGCTTCTGGCTCATGTTGGAATCAAAGCCTCATGTCCGACACCATCCAAAGCCTCATTGAAGACTTCCCGAGTGTTGTATCCCCCACAGTGGTTTTAATTCCAGTCGCAATTTCAGAGTCACTTCTGTCTGAGGCTACTGCCAAGTAAGTTCAAGCCAGTCACTGAGGGTTTATGACTGACCTCATCCGATAAATCAGTGATGTGTGCACCGGGTTCATGGCTCTTGGTACAATGGGTAGAGCAACCGATTAAATTCCCTTGCTGTGTGCTTATACTTCACAGGTGTCACTGTGGTTGTAGCCGCTGGTGATGGTAAGCCCACTCCCACTGAAACCTGCAGTGCTGATAGACAACAGGGCTAACATCTGGTGCTGGCTGGTAAGCTCTTCTGTACTACCATGACTGCACAGCTCATGGTAGCCATTCTCAGTACCCTGTCGGGTCCAACCTTTCCAGCATCGTGCCCTTTGTGCATCCAAGTTTCATTTTTGTCTACCGAACACTCACTACAATTTGCAGTGTAACCACCGTTGGGGCTACCGTTATCATAGAGGGAGCAGAAGGCCCCATTGAATCCGTGGCTTCCTTTTCAATGGGTGGTAGGTCATCCTGGACTGGTTGAGATGTTATGAACTCGTCGCAACCAGGTGAATCAAATTATTTTCCACTCCCCGACTATCAGGTATGGCTCCAGATGAATTTTGTTGTCTTGGATGACTCATGCCCAGGCCTTTGCTGTGAATGAATTCTTTAACGACGATGCTGTGCATCTACGGGCCTATCCTGATGTGGCTGCCGTAGGGCAGAATCTTGTCACTACATTTAGTGAGTGCCTGTTTACTGGGCTTAGTTGACACCACTGAGTTGCTGGTTCTCTTCCTCTCAGGTGAAGAGGTGTGTTTCCACTTGATTGCCAACCATCTTCTTCTCATTCATTTCATTGTAGCTACAAATTGTCAGCAGCTCCGCAGCTAGTGCAGCCATTGTTGCTTCGCAGTTCTTGCTGCTCAATGATGTCCTCATCAAAATGGGGAAACCTCGTCTGGGTTTTGTTAACCCACAATTATATCGAAATGCAGAGCTCATGGGAGATATCATTGATGGAACAGGTTCGGACTGCAGCAATCGGTAAGTGCCGATTCAGTTTCACCTCCCTTCATATCTATTGACCCTTTCTTTACAGCCTAACAGAGGGCGTAGGAGGGTGGGACACTGGCACAGGACTTGGAACAATCCGCTTCTCACTGTTGCAAGAAGCACTTCTGGATCCAGTGGTTCTGGGTCCGGAACCACAAGCTCAAGTGACCTGCCTCCCTACTCTGAACCTGTGTTTTGATACATTCACGGTATGTGTGCTACATTTTTATTCACTCTGCAGACTGAAAATTTTGCAAGGGCACTGATCTTACCTTGGGCTTTGCGTTGCCGCCTCCTGGATCAGCCGCAGAAACAGCTGGAGAAATAATGATATTCAGTGCGCTTTTCTTGCTCTGTTCCAATTAAATGATCCTGAACTTCCTTCGCAGGTGTTCGTTTTACCTCATTGACCTTCCTTGTGTTTGATGTTCTACACAGTCCTTCCCAATTCCCTATGGATATGCTGGAGTGTTCCTTGGTACGGTTGGGTCTGTTGAGTTGGGAGAAATTGCCCAGGAAACCGATGGCAAAGGAGCTCCTGAATATGCGTGCGCTTCCAATATCTTCACTTCCATCTCTGAATTTTATTTCTGATAGCACATGTTGGTGGTTTGATTCAGAGACCGGAAACCCAGCTTCAAAGGAGGTTGCTGAGTATACCAAGGTTGGGTTCGTGGATCTTATTCTAAGACTCTTCTGTTCACTGAACTCTACAACTCAGACCAAACGACGATCTAATCCCAGTAGGCCCTCTCCGTGTCCTTGTCTCCCCGCGGGTCACATCAGCAAAAACCAAAACGCTAACCAGCCGCCCGCCAGGGCACATTAGCGGTGTTAGCGCCAGTAGCACTCGCCGACAGCTGTGGAGCGCTTCTTAGGCGTGGTAGCATTTCACCGACCGCTCAGTACATCCTGATAGCCGACAGGGATCGTCGAGTAGCCGAGTAGCCGAGGCAGGTGGCCTTGGCATCGCAAATGCGCCATGGTTGTCGTTCCAGTGGTGTTCCTCAAGTTGGGGTCACCAGGTCAAGCAAAAGGGAAGCAGGCAGGCAAATGCAAAGGTTTCTACACGATATGCACTCGATGAAAATCTTCTAAGTCCACAGGTCATGCGCTGTCATAATGACAGATTGATCGTTGATGTGGTGAGTCATTTTCATAAAATGGCGCCATGTTGGTTGCTGCCTCGCTCTTGCTTTCCCCCACCATGTCACCCTCAGCATCCGCCCCCTGCCCCCCGCCCATCCCGTTGGACCCGCCTCCAGATGACGCTGTTACCGGACCACTGCTTCAGAACCCTCCTCTTCCCAGCCGTCGCCCTCGTTACAATCCCTGCTCAGGCCCACTCAAGCCCAACGCCCCAAGCCTCGCCAACTGATGGTCCACGCCACCTCGCAATGCTCTGCCGCAATGCTCTGCCCCACGCAACAGCAGCCAAGCCTCGGCAACCATGGTCCACGCCACCTCGCAACGCTCTACCCCCCTGCAACAGCAGTCGCTCGTGTCGCCAAGATCTTTTGCCATCGCCTCCCCGCTGTTATCACCTCAAACCTCCACGTCGCTGTAGAAACTTCTTCAAATCCACTTCAAGCCGCCTCACAATGCAAGTTGCTTCTAGCCCCCCGCCTCAAATTCAAAGCTTCATATAGTTGGAGGTATGCTCTCCGCTCTGTTGATGTACTCGCTGACCATCTCGAAGCTTGGGGATGACCACCACCACCACCACCGAATACAACATGCGAGGCATCCACCCACCATGCGCGTTTCTCCCAAGCTCTCGCCATCTGCCGTGCCTTGTCTCGCAGCATGTACCGTGCCTTTGGTATGTGCAGTCTCTTTCATTTGACTCCAGCTATCCCTGACCCGGTTGCAGCACCCCAGCACCGCCATGCTTACTGAGTCTGCGTACGGAGGTCTGTTTCCCGCGCCTCATGGCATCGACTGCCGCTACGGCTTCTTGAAGATACGGAACGCGGTGGTCCAGGGCCAGTACCCGGTGGGAGTGCGCATCATTAGGGCCGTCTTATATATTGTACACATGTATTAGGTCCGAGATCTTGCATATATTGATTTCTTTTCACCGTTATGTTATTGTCTATCATCTCTACCTTCTGCTAACAGCTTGCTAACAGCCCGCTAACGGCTGCTACCAAGCACCCACCCCATTGCTACCAGCTGCTAAGGAGATATGGCTGGAGTGCTACTGAGCGCTCAATATCCGGGGACTTGTGTACCACGCTACCACGGCTATTGTTCCTAGTGAGAACTAAGTAGCCTAGCTTTTTTTTGCTGATGCATGGGCAATGCAACACACGAGACCTTGCTCTTCCGCTGCATAGAATGCATTCCCCTCACCACGTACTTCCACAGCACCCGGGTTGCAGACCTCAGCACAATATTCTCTATGTCCATGCCTGTGAATATGGATGGTGAGGAGGCAGATCTACCTCTGGCGGAGACGGTCACCACCCCGTTCCAGCTTGTCATCTCACAAGCTCAGTTTGCAAATTATACTGCGATGTTGACGGCAGCGGGATTTTGAGGAGTAACTAGCGTTTCATGTCTTCATATTTGGCAGTCATGATATTTTTTGAGACCGCACACGCTTCTTCACCCGAGACATCGTCGAGTTGAAAGCCAGGCGCTCCAGTGCCATTCATTTGGCAGCCGGATCAGGAGGAGGGATAGCGCTTCTCGGTACGGCCTACTACAGCTGCAAGCATTTGAAGATGTGTGCCAGCGTATTGGTGCTAGGCTCGCGCCACAGTTTGTCCAAAGCCGCGTCTTCGAAGATCCGGCAGGTCCGAGCCAGCGTGGCGAGAGTTCACCGCCGTCTCAGGCTGTCGCTCGAGGACACCTGCAAGACGATATGGAGCAGAATCTCTGGTATCTGGAGGCAGCGATGCATGAGATGGAAAGAGGAAGAAGTGCCAGTGTGACATGCACGTGGCGGCCCTTCTGGCTTTGACCACGACGATGTCTTCAGCGACACTTTTACACAGCGGAGCCCAACAACAAAGACAAGCCCACCTCAATATCCGATGGTGATCCTATCCGCCCTCCACGTTGAATCCTTCTCTCTGAGGCCGCCAGACAGACACATTCGCCGACCTCCTTCACTACTTCAAATACGCATCGTCGGCGTATAGCCCGGTATGCCCGCGGCCAAATGGGAACGTCCAGGTATGGGAGGTGCATGTCAGTGACCAAATCCGTCTGAAGAGGTGCATTCGTTGCTATTGACACTGCCGGTATCATGTAACTTGAAGCTTGAAGGTAAGTACAAGGACACAGACATAGACATAGACAATAATCGCTTCCGCGGACATGCCAGTGATCATGAAGCTCCATTGGAAACAGGCCTTCATGATCAGAATTGCGCAGTCCTATCACAAGGAGAACAACAAGAAGAATGGCCTAGGGTCTTGACTCGGAATTGTTTCCATCTGAACAGCAGTGTCTAGATTGCAAACCGAGACGTCGAGCGTTGAGGGAAGACAAAAATATCGCGGATAATTATGACCCACGAGACTGCAGCGCGGGGACGTACTTAGAAGCGAAGAAAGAATACCAGGACGCCTGCTAGAGTTGACCGAGAGACAATAGTTACTTCCGCAAGCACTGGCATGATTCAGAAGCCGACTCTAGCTATCCGAGGCGAGTACAACAAGAAGGAAAAGCATGGAGCTAGAGTTTCCATTCGCACAGCAACAATAATGAGTTGACTTGGGAGCGACTGTCGCCAGGGCCCAGTGGAAACATGGAGCGAAAACAAAGCGACACAAGGCGGCGGAATCCACGCAAGCCCGATGACCGATGTGAAGAGCGAACGCACGCTGTGCGCTGTCCATGTCGTCGTCGTTAGGCGGGGAAAACAAGGAACAAGGGCGGACAATAAAGCGGTTGTTTGCGCGTGTTTGGCATCAGCTTCCTCGCTTTACGCCTCTCACATCGCCATGCCATTGTTGGCTCCATCTGGAAGAAAGGACTATGGAGGCTACGACGCTCATTGTCCCGACGTTGTATAAGAACTGGGAGTGTGTCGGGGATGGCAACTCACTATCCTCTAACGACTTTCACGCCTGGTGAGCAACCCACCCTCCGTCCCTTCGCACTCTCGCTCATAACTGCCACAGAATCGCCGTGCGATCCCACTCAAAATCATGTCCATCCCTCACCTCGTCGTCTACCTCACTCGCCCGCTCTTTGCTGCTGGTATTAACGCCACCTCCATCACCACCGCCCAAATCATCCTCAACGCCGCTCTCTACTCGCACAAGTCGCCAGCGGGCATCCTCACACTCTCCAACGACGCTCCTCCCGCTCCGTTGCTCGCTGCGTCCGTAGGAGCCGGTATCGAGTGGTCGGTGTGGTTTGCGGCACTCACCCAGGACTCGAACGAAGCCATGACGGTCGTGTACGGCCCTGGATACGTCAAGACCCAGCTTGGTGCTGGTTCCCTCACGGATGTCTGGAGCGAGGAAGCCCAGGGCAGCGTCGTACGCATCTCTCGTGTTCGCCAGCCCTCGTCCATCTCCCGAGCCACCGTCCAGCCGTCTCGCATCCGTATCCCTACGCTGCTTTCGACCCAAGACGACGAATGCAGCTCGTCGTCTTCGTCGTCTGATGATTCAGACGCCGAGTCGGACGTGTCTTCGTCCGCGACGGTCTATTCTCTCTCCCCTGCCTCGCCCAAAACCAAGCCATTTGTGCTTTCTCCTCTACGCTCGCGTCCGCTTCCAGCCATCCCCAAGTCCACACCCCTCGCCAAAAAGGACACAACGGCGTACATGTACAAGGGCGGCGTTACTCGTGTCATGACGGGTGGTGTCATGCTTGGTCCTCGCGCGCCTGCAAAGCCGAAGACGATGCGCAAGTCGGGAAGGGTTTGAGCAGACGAACGACGACGAACGATATCGAGCGGTGCTCTTTGGACAACGACGACGACGACCCAGTTGTAGCTTTATTCTTGCACCACCACTACCTGTCTTTTTACTCCCTCTCTGTCGCTGTATTTCTTGTGTTACTCCTGTATTTAGTATTCTCTTAATGCGACCTCTGCATTCGTACATATCATCACAGCACGGTCATCCGCTCTCTTCCGTCTCCCATGATGGCGCGATTGTTTTCTCTGTACCACCATGTTGGCCGTGCCCGTCAACCACCGCTTCCTCAGGTATAGACTGTCTCCCGACGGCGCCGCAAAGATTGGGCTGGTGGACAACGACGAGACGAGCGTTGCTGAGGTTCTGGGCTATCGCGACCTCTTCAAGCTTATCGAAGCGCATCCACACCTTTCTGCGGACTACAAGTTCAATACAGGCGATATCGCGCAGCTTGAGGATGTGGAGATACTCGCGCCGTTGCCTGGACGAGACGTTCTGTGAGTCGTCGCTACCACCTGGATCCAGTACTCAAACAACTAAGATGCATCGGCAAGAACTACAAAGCCCACGCGGCAGAGTTCCACAAAAGCGGGTTCGACAGCTCGGACAAGAACGAGCAGCCAGACGTGCCTGTCTTTTTCACCAAACGCGCTACAGCCATCGTCGCGAGCGGGACGCCAATCTACACGCACCCGCAGGTCACGCAGAGCCCCGACTATGAGGGCGAGCTGGGCATCGTGCTCGGGAAGGCGGGTTTGGGCGTGAAGAGAGACAGGGCTTGGGAGCATGTGTGGGGCGCGGTGATTGTGAACGATGTTACGGCGCGTGAACGCCAGCGCGACCATAAGCAGTTTTTCATTGGGAAGAGTTTGGATACGTTCTGTCCGATGGTGGGTTCTTGTTTGTTGCTGTAGCTAGCTGATATCCGCCGTCTAGGGCCCATACCTCGTCCCGTCCTCTTCACTCTCCTTCCCCGCGCTCCACCTCACGACCAAAGTCAACGGCGAGCTCCGCCAGTCGCAGAACACCTCGGAGCTCATCTTCGACGTGCCCACGCTCATCGAGACCGCCTCGATGGGCATCTCGATTCAGCCCGGGGATGTCATCGCGACGGGAACACCTGTGGGCGTCGGAATGGGCATGGAGCCGCAGGTCTGGCTCAAGGACGGGGATGTCGTGGAGATCAGCATTCCACCGCTGGGAACGCTGAGGAACCCGGTGACGGCGACGAGGCCTGCGGTGTGCTTGCTGTCGGAGCAGTGACCAGGAGGGTGGTGTGCATACTGTTGGTCTTGAATGCGTATTGGTTCTTTTCGCCCGTTTGACATTCAAATGCGAATACGCTCCTCCGTTTGTGACCCTTCTCCAGCTATTCTCGGCCGACGGCCTCATCCAGTGTGAAGCAGGGTGCTGCGAGCACTACTGAGGAGGCAGTTGTGGCTCGGGCTCGACCCCATTGAGAGTTTCTCCAAAGATGTCGAGATTCGAGTGTCCTTGCGGCAGCACCGGGACGCTTCAATCTCATCCCTTCGACGACACGGGCAACGATATGTCATCAGCATCGCAGGGTTCCAAGTTGGAAGGCGCTTTGTGGGGTCTTGCAGTCACTGGAAGACGCATAGACCAGCCTCCGATCTCAGAACGCCGATTCAGAGCAGTCTCTATTCGATAAGTTACTATCACAACGCGACGCAGCAGCAGCCTTCTGCATTGTCGTCCTTTTTAGGATTGATATCGTCCCGTCGCGCCGGCGATGGGTTCTGCTTCCTCACCTCGCGAACGAGGCCAAGGAATGCCTCATCCACATTTGTTCCCTCTTTAGCGGAAGCTTCGATGAAATTACAGCCAAGACGGTCCGCAAGAGCGCGGCCCTCTTATGTTGTGTGATTCAGAGACCACCGCGGGCAGACGCAAGGATAGACTCACCGTCGTCTCCGACTACGAGCCGTTCGGACTTCAAGTCGCACTTGCTAGCGACAACAATTACAGGAACCTTGTCTTTGTCCTTGACCAGTAAAATCTTCGCGTGGAGCTCCGCCAGCTGCTCGAAGGAGCCACGGTCGTCGACTGCGTACACGAGAAGAAAGCCATGGGCGTCGGTCGTGATATATTGCTGGCGCATTTCACTGAACGGGAGTCATATTAATGTTTTTTTGGAGTGTACAAGACGTGTACTGCACTCACAGATATTCCGAGTCGACTCTGGGGTCAGGATCAAGTACATTTACAAACGCCAGCTCTTCCGAGTCGTCGTCGTCAAGGACACATTGTCTTCGCAAGGCCTCTGTGTTGGAGGATTGTCAGCAAAGCTTAAAGCGTCGCGGCCAGTGTAGCGGCCCTCGGGAAGGAAGGAGAACCGTCGATGTTCCAGTCAATGCCTTCCTCGTCGTAATGATCTGTGGTTTCTTGTTTATCATGGGGAGGCGTGCGAGGATAAACGATGACAAACCCATGATGAATCGAACGGAGAGCGCAGTTTTCCCGACGCCTGGATACATACAGTATGAGGAAAAGATGCACCAGCGAATGGATGGATTGTCGTACCTCGTCCGCCGACCACGACGAGATTGTAGTCCCTGGCATTGAATTTGGTCCGACTCATGAGCAAATCAAGGCCGAGAATTCGAGGGTGTGTGTTTCCGAGCTGTGGAATGGCTGTGAGACGCAACAGCTGTAGACGCCGTGGCCGTGGCGGAGATGTCCGCGTAAATATTTTCCCACGCTGTCAGGTTTCGACCAAATTGGGAGTCAGAATCTAGACCTCATAACGCGCAGCAATCCCGCTAAATTGGTAACATTTGTCTATTCGTGGTCGTAAATATTCAACAGTTATGAGTACAAATACATTCCAAGATGACTTCTTCATTTCGTTCCCTCCAAAAGTCCACAGTGCATTCAAAGCACAACACATTTGCAGTTGCAACTGCACCACGAGTCTTCCGCGTCTACACCTCTCTCCATGCCTCCGCCGGCATTGCTCGGACCCGCTCGCCCAGATATTAGTTGCTACGAAAATCAAAGATGGGACGTATCAGTCGAGATTGCACCGGGATATCACAGCCGCACATGCGAAGAGAGATGGATGGTTATTACACACCTGTTCCTTGTTAAATCTCCTTATCTCGCGGACGAGATTCATGAATGCCTCGTCGACGTTGATGCGCGCCTTGGCGGACGTCTCTATGAATTTGCACTGGAGACGTCTTGCGAGTTCGCGTCCCTCTGCGGCGTTTCGTCTCGATGAGCGATGCGATGAATGTAAGAAGCACGTACCATTCAACGGGACCTCCCTCTCGTACTCCAAGTCACATTTGCTACCAACGATTATGACGGAGGAGCACACTTCGACGTTCTTGACGCGCAAAATTTGCTCGTAGAAGGCTGGAATTTCTTGGAACGAGCTGCGGTCGTTGATGGCATACACGACCAGGAACCCTTCACCGTGGATCATGTATTGCTCACGCATGGCGCTGATAAGCGGGTGTAAATTGAATTCATTCGGAGTCAGAGACGACGGACCGATATTCCTCCTGCCCCGCGGTGTCGAGAATCTCGAGCAGCGCGACCTCCTCATCGATGACGCATTGTTTCCTGAAGAAGTCTGGGTGCTCGTGTGAGCAGGTGCGACACAGAACGGGTGGAATGAACGACCTTCGATGGTCGGCTGGTAGTCGTCCTCGTCGTAGCGGTCTTTGCGGGGTGGTCAGCTTGAAAAGGGCTGCACACTGGACACGCACTTTGAATGAAACGGATGGTCAGGGCAGATTTGCCGACACCTGCGCGCCACAGTATAAATACTCGCATCTGCGAAGCATACCCACGCACCTCCTCCGCCCACGACGACGAGCTTGTACTCTCGGAGAAACTGGGCGAGACTCATGAGAAAAGGACACGAGGGTGGTGGGAGGAAGAGGAGAGTCGAGAGACGCGCTTGATGCGGCTGGTAAGATGTACCAATGGGAAAAGCAAAGCTGTACAGATGACCTGCCCAATGAGGGGGCTATCAATTAAAAAAAAGCAGTGCTTGACTCGAGGTGAGGCCTGAGGGTCCGACAGCTTTCAGACTGCCATATAAGTCATGCAGCAGGATCGGACCTGTGTAAAAGGCTGTCGAACCGACAGGGCCAGGACAGGAGGAAGACTGGAAGTACGAACATCTCGAGAGAGGACGCCTCAGTGCACCATGCATGCTGTTGGCACACGGGAACAGTCTACAGCCCGCTGTATTGACACGACGGGTGGCTTGCTGTCGAGATGGTGGCCATGAAGAAAGCGAATTGATGCGCGACGATCAGCGGCGGCGCTAAAACGGAGTTTACCTCACTCGGACAGCGCACTGACAGGCCGCGTTAGACCTCCCATAAAATATCGATACCAACCGAAAACACAAGTATAACAAGTACATTCTACCGCCAGGTAATTCCAACACTCAAGAACGTAAAGGCGTCATGCAGAACACTCCGCTGCGAGATGCCCTCCCTAGGGCAGTATTTCGCGGCAGTAAGAGCTGTTGCCTGCGCCGTGTATTGAACACCAAGAACAAGTCCGCGCGCAATCTGCGGCGCCAGTTCAGCTTGAATGTCAAGCTCTTGGGGAGGCCCCAAGATCGCCAGGTCCACATGCGTGAAACACGCGATAGGCTCGCCGATGGCTGAATGGCCCGGGTTTGCCGTCCGAGAGCGAATGAAATTTACAAAGGTTGTATCGGATGCTGAACCAAAGTTTAGCAGGCGGACGCGCTCCAGTCGAGGACACAAGGCATTACCGCCCACAGGATGGAAACGTTGCAGAAAGAGCGCATCTTTCTCGGAGTCGTCGTCGTTTACTAGAGGTTCATCCTTAAGAGACAACTCTCGCAAAGACGGGATATTTTCAAGCGTATGAACCAGAGAGTCTGCGACAATACCGCCTGCAGAGAGGTGGATGGCAGTGATGCGACGGCCGAATGGGATTAGCCAGGCCAGATCCATGACTGCGCTGAGGATGCAGATTGAATCGAGCGCAGGGAAGCTGACTCGTTCGAAGAGCTGCTTCCATCCGAGCGTTGGTAAGCCCCAGACCGAGAGGGATTTCAGGTCGGGGAGCAGAATGGCACGAGAGGTCTTCGGGATAATCGTATCAATCGCGCCGGTGACGATGTCGAGATATTCCAGCTTCGAGCATTTCTCCATAATCTCCAGTGGGAAGACTGAAGTTCCCAGAGTCTGCGGTGGTATTCGGAGGAAACAGCGTCGCAGCGATGCCCAGGAGGTAAGATGAGGCAGTAGGATATCAAAACCGCCATAGAACGAGAGGCTTTGCAAGTTCGGTGTCCCGACCAGTGCGACGTTTCCGCAGCTAGCGGCCGGGGAGAACCAAAGGCCACCATATTCGGCTTCGGTGATCATAAGATCAATGCTCTGAAGTAGTGGGACGTCATCTGCGGTGAGAGAGGAAAAGTGCGGCATCTGGGAAAGATTGGCCATCGGTAAGAACCGGATCGACTGCCAGCGGGACGCCACAGAAGCGAGCAATCGCAGCACACTGTCACTCTTGCCCGAGAGAAAGACCTGGGAGCTCCGCGAGGTGAAGGCATGGGAGATGCTACGCGGTGCTGCGATGGTGAGGGATAGTGGTACGGCGCCCGAACGCTGTAGCCAGGTCGACAGGGCAACGAGTAATTGCTCGACCTGCCAATGATTCTTTTGTGGATGCGGCATCGCGATATGCATGGATGACCAAAGGCGGGGCGTCGTCAGCGAGACGTGGCGCCAGAATTTGCAGATTTGGGCGAGAAGGAGAGGTCCTTCATCCGCACACATCGCAGTGTCGCGGTCGACTGGAAGAGTCGAGACGAAGATGGTGCGCAGAATATCTTCAGGCAATCTCCGCACTGGCGAGAGAAGAGCCCGATGCGCTTCGATAAGCTCCTTCTGCAGATCCCTCTGTTTTGTGGCCGCCGTGAGCAGTTCCCGGAGTCTCGAAACCTCGGCCTCCAGTGCCTGAAGCTGCGGGGTAGCGACGGCGAGAAAGTCGCGAATATGGGCACTCTCGGCGTCAGAGGGGATGGCGTTTGTGTAGAGAAGAGTTTCGACTGAGGATGCCATGTCGTTTGGTCGATGTGGTGGCAGAGAACAAGGGCGGGCCCGGGCCGGTCACATCAATCGATGTTTACCGAGACTTCCTTTTTGACTGCCATGTCCGTCACAGCGTCGACAGCCTTTGCGGTCCACATCTCGAGCACACATACACCTTCAACTCATTCTGCCTTGAGGTGCTCATGAGTCCGGTCAAATTTACCTACAATCTCGTCGTGGTCGGCGGACGAAGTACGACAATCCATCGCCGGTGCTTTCTCCTCATATACTTATACCATACTTATGCATCCAGGCGTCGGAAAGACTGCGCTCACCGTTCGATTCATCATGGGTTTGTTGTCGTTGTCGCCGGGCCCAATGCCCATGATAACAGGAACTCACAGATCATTACGCCGGAGACGAGCCTCAAGGCGTTGACATTGACTGGTCCCTGGCCATCGACGGTTCTCCTTCCTTCACGAGGGATGCGGCGCCTTGGCTGACAATCCTCCCAACAGAGACCTCCACAAGACAATGTGTCCTCGACGAAGAGCTAACGATTGTAAACGTATTTGATCCGGCTCCTGAACCCGCCCCCGGAGCAGCACTAGCACTGGCAGAATATCCGTGAGTTAGACCTCCGAAAAAAAAAAGCACTACGACATGACTCCCATTCAGCGCACCACGTCAGCCATATATCCTCCGCGGCCATGGCTTTCTTCTCGTGTACGCCGTCAACGACCGCGGCTCCTTGGAGCAGTTGGCGGAACTCCACGAGAAGATCTTGTTGGTCAAGGACAGAGACAAGGTTCCGATGATTGTTGTCGCCGCTAAATGCGACTTGAAGTCAGAACGAGCAGAACGAATAGTCGAAGACGATGGTGAGCTTATGCGTTCGTCTTATGTCTCAAGATCATGATCGCAACTTGAATGAACATAGAGGGTCGCGCTCTTGCAGACCGTCTGGGCTGCAATTTCTTCCAAACTTCGGCAAAGCAGAGAATGAATGTGGATGAGGCATTTTTTGGCCTCGTCCGCGAGGTGAGGAAGCAGATCCCGGTCGGACGCGGACGGAACGGTCTGAAAGTCCAGAAAGACGAGTCGGAGAGCTGCTGCTGCGTCGCGCTGTGATTGTATCGAATAGGGAATGCCCTCAGATGTTGCCGTTTGCCGTCTGCCATGGGTGTGCATGTATTTACGCTCGTGTCCTATAGGCATGATAAGGACCAAAAACGGGGGTGCGATATTTGCATAGCCACATCCTGCATCGAACAGGATCCCACCATGATGTTCGAGTTCACCGTGGCGGGTGCACAATTATCCAGACTGTGCCGGGGCTTAATCATGAGTACTGACCCTCCAGCACTAGCCAGTAGCCATGGTGAAAGCAAAATTCAAATGACAACTTGAACTGAAGTCAATTCCTACTACGCGCCTTCCACTAGTCCCATATTCGTATCCCTATCTGCTGTTCTCTCCTCCAAGTTCAAGTTCTGGGCATAAAAACGGCACATACACGAAACATAGCCACATCGAACAGGATCCCGCCATGATTTCAAGTTCACCGCAGCGGGTGCACAATTATCCAAACTGTGTGGGGGCTTAATATATATAGCGCTTAATCATGAGGACTAACCCTGCTACAGCTCCAGTAAGCACGGTGAAAGAAAAAATTCAAATGACAACTTGAACTGAAGTCAATTCCCCAACTTGATCAATTGAAGCACCGCGGCGGCATACGGCGCGTCCCGTATTCGTAGCCCTTATCTGCCGTTTTCCCCCCCAAGTTCGAGTTCTGGCGTTGCATTTTTGCCTGAAGCTTCCCAGGACGTAGGGCCGTTGTAAGGGGACGACAATGCCGTGCTGCTGCGTCGCGTTGTGATGGTATCTAATAGGGAAAGCCCAGAGATGTTGCCGTCTGCGATGGGTGTGTAGGTATTTAGGATAAGGACAAAAAAGGGCACCCGATTCAATCATCCCATGGCCACATCCTGCATCGAACAAGATCCCGCCATGATGTTCGAGTTCACCATAGCGGGTGCACAATTATCCAAACTGTGCCAGGGCTTAATCATGCCTGCTATAGTCTGCAGTAACCACGGAAAGAAAAAATTCAAATGACAACTTGAACTGAAGTCAATTCCTACTACGCGCCTTCCACCAGTCCCATATTCATTATCCCTATCTGCCGTTTTCTCCTCCAAGTTCAAGTTCTGGCGTTGCATTTTTTGCTCGAAGCTTACCAATACGTACGGGCCTGAAAATGCATGGATGTACATTCATAGCCACATCCTGGATCGACCAGAAAACCCCCAAAGGTAATGTCATTCACCGTAGCGGGTGCTCAATATATAACTGGGCCGGGGCTTTGGTCCTGGGCGGTGAACCGGTGCAAATGGAATCACATCCCAGAACAAAATCTGAAGAATATGAATTCAACTCCCAATTCCACAGTATCTCTAGTGTATAATACGCGCCTACGCGCCTTCTATCAGCCCCGCGTCTGCAGATTTCTCTTTCTCTTTCTCCCCGTCCCTGTCCTCGTCGGGGGGCGTTTGCGTCGGAACCGTGTGCTTCTCGTCGTTCTCTACACCCACTGACACCCCAGCCTCGGTCTCGGCGGGTAAGGCTTGTGCGTCGGGCTTGGATTCCTGGCTCGGCTCGGGATTGGCAGCTTCGACTTGGGGTTCGGGTTCGACGGACGGCTGGCCCACCGCAACATCCTCTCCCTCTACCGCTGGCGCAGCTCCCTCCACGGCCTCCTCGACGTCTTCGTCCTCGTCCTCGGGCGGCGGCTCCCTCGTGCGGTATTCGAACAGCGACGCGAGGTCCAGCGGCGGACAGGCGCGTTGCAGGAAGGGGTGCTATACATGATGAGTTATGGATTGTAACTGCATGCATACACACCTCGACCAACTCCGCCGCCGACGAACGCTTCTCGACGTCTACCTCGACGCACTTTGCCAGAAACTCTCGGAGGTCGGGGCCGAGTGCGTCTGCGTCGGGGCGGGAGAGTGTCGGGGTGCCGGAGATGAGGATGAGGAAGAGGACCCTCAGAGCAGCGTTGCCTGAATGCGGCGGCCGTCCATCGAGCATCTCCATCATCGTGATGCCCAGCGCCCAGATGTCGACCTCCATGCCGTACTCGCGCCGCCGGATGACCTCGGGCGACGTCCAGTGCGTCTTGTCGGGCGTGTACGGCGACCGCGACGGGAGCGCGAGCGTGCTGACCATTGTGCGCCGCTTGGACGCGAGGGTGGGCAGCTGCACGGCGTATGCAAAGTTTGCTAGAGAACGTTGGGGAAAGGAAGAAGAAAAGAGGAAGAAACGCACTGATTTTGACGCGTCCTTTGGGGTCGACGAGGATGGAGTCGGAGCGCATGTCGCGGTGGATGATGAGTTGTTCGTGGAGGTGTGCGAGGCCTTTTGAGGTCTATTCACTGCGTCAGCATTGGACGAGTGAAGGAATGAAACACACCTCCAAACATATCCGCGCAACTTGTTCCTCCGTGAACCCACCCGGCCCGTTGTTGTACGCCACCAGCTCACCGAGGCTCGCGCCGTCCTGGAGATACTGCTGCACCAACCACACGTCGCTCTTGCCCCTCTTCTCCTCCTTCTCCTTCTCCTCATCGTCATCGTCATCTTCGTCTTCATCCTCATCCTCACCCTCCTCCTCCTCCTGGCTCAAATACAAATCATAAAAGCCCAACACATTCGGGGACGGCGCCATATCCCTCATCAAGAACAGCTCGTTGATCAGGCGCTGGCCAAAGAAACGCTCGACGGGCGGGACGAGCGGGGTCACACGCAGCAGGACGACCTCGCCCGTCCGTGTCGCGCGGGCCGTGTGCCGGATGTTGCCCATCCGGTCGACGCCGGGGAGTGTCGAGAGGTACTTGTACCCGCCGAGCAAGGGAGACGCGTCCCGGGCCGCGCGGAAGAGCTCGGCGATGATTTGGTCGTGCCAGAAGTTGGCTTCTTCCAGCTCGTCGTCTTCGTCTTCGTCGGGAGACTCGGGAGGCGCTTCGTCGGCTTCGTCTTCCTCGGATGGTTCCTCCTCGTCTGCGTCGACGTCGGTGGTTACGGGCGCCTTATCGGCAGTTTCATCAGTCCCAGAATTCTCCATTTCTCCATGGCCTGAAACCATCTGCTTCGAGTCTTCCTTCTCGCCAGCGCCTGTGGCAGCTGCAGCAATATCCTCGACGTGCACGCCCGAATCAACGCTTGGCGCTAGTTCCAGTTCGTCGTTGGAAGCCATAGAGGTCGAGGGAGATCGTATATCGTGTGCGGCGGCTGACTCTGACTGGATCGTCGACGCCTTGTCCGTGTCGTCCGTCGTGTCGTCCGTGGCCGTAGTGAGATGAACGCTCGAGGCAACCGCCTTCGCGACATCATGATCACCGTGACCGTGATCGACCATCAGGCTTGTCAAATCGGTGATCTCGGGTGATTGGTTTTTTTTTGGAATGGAATGGAATGAAGATGGAATGGAAGTAGGTGAGAGAGCGCCCATTTTGTACATGTCTGACTCTAAAGGCTGTAAGTATTACTGATTGCTGTGGAAATCACTAATAATTGCTGTGCATCCCTTGGTAAGTAGACGCTCAACAGCTCTTGCGAGTGCTGTATAAAGCTGTGATAAATAACGCTGAGCTGGTACTGCAACAGACCCAGTTGCACGGGCGTCGTGCGTGCTCACGTAATGTCGTCCTGGTGAGTATTATCACAGAGCACTGAATATACCTCGTTCGCATCGAGGCTGGGTCATCGAGGTGCGCGAAATTGCTTTTTTCTTTTCTGCTTCTTTTTGTTTTTGAGCATTTCATAACCTTCGAGTGGACACTCAACAGCTCTTACGTAATGACGCCGAGCTGCTACTGTAACAGACCCAGTTGCACGTGCGTCGTGCGTGCTCATATAATGTCGTTGTGGTGCACCTTATCAGAGAGCACTGAGTACTCCTCGTTCGCATCGAGGCTGGGTCATAATTTACAGTCAAAGTCGGTTTTTTATTGATTTCTGCTTCCTTTTTTTTATTTCTTTTTTCTTTTAAGAAAAGATGAAATCCGCATTCTCATAGTTTCTTCCAACCTGTATTTTGGAAATTGGAGTGGGACCCGTCGAGTATCACTGGATGACTTTCCATAAGCATAGATATTTTTTCAAACATTTCCCAACGCGAAGCCGTACACAAGCCGGACACCTGTCGGGACCCCGAAGCTTGTCGACTTCATTTCCGCGTCGAATAGACCTTAAATCTGTAGGGGGGTCCCGACCCCCCCTACAGATTATCATTGCACAATAAACCATTTCAAACCTTGTTGGTCGCGTAACGGACGACATGCCGCCGCTCGGCCATTCACCCTGCCGCTTGCTCGTCAGCTCCGGGGCACAAGGTGGCATGAAAATTGCTCGGGCCGTCCAGTACCGTGGTACAAAAGTTTTTCCGCGTAGAATCAGCAGCAGAAAGAGGACAGGAGGGACCTTCCAAATGGAGCTCGAAGAATATCTGGACAGCGCTGAACTTGAACAAAAGCTTGCGGGAAGAGGTGAGGAGAATAAATCTTTTCAACAGATTCTGCCGTTGGCCATCACTGGGACCGCTCAAAAAATGCAAAATGTATTCTATCCTTATGGAAAGTCACCCACTTACAGGCGATAAAGCTGTGATAAATGACGCTGAGCTGCTCCTGTAGTAGACCCAGTTGCACGGGTGTCGTACATGCTCGCTTCCTGCATCCCGGCTGTGAGCATTATCACCGAGCACTGAATAACTCCTCGTTCGCATCGAGGCTGGGTCATATCATAGTGTGTCACTCCAAGTGGGTTTTCTTTTCTTTTCTTCTGTTCTTTTTTATGATAAAATCCGCATTTTATGGCCTTGGAGACATCCGATGGGACACTCAACAGCTCTTAATGACACCAAGCGCTACTATAACAGACCCAGTTGCACTGCGTCGTGCGTGTTCGCTTATATGGTCCGGGTCAACCTTATCACCGAGCATTGAGTACTCGAGCTCCTTGTTCGCATCAAGGCTGGGTCATTGCAGTTTCACTCCAGGTTGCTTTTTCTTTTTGTCTATCTTTTTTTTTTGGGCAAAGCAAAGAAGTCCGCATTTTATAGCTCTTCCACCTGTATGTTGGAAATTGGAGTGGGACCCATTGAGTGTCACTTCCAGGCGATAAAGCTGTGATAAATGATGCTGAGCTGCTACTGTAACAGACCCATCTGCACGGGCGTCGTGTATGCTCCCTTACTTCGTCCCTGCGAGTCTGCAACCTTATCACCGAGCACTGATACTCCTCATTCACATCGAGGCTGGGTCCTCCTTGTATTGTTCGAGCTGTGTCTTTTTTATTATTATAGAAAACAAGAGAGAGGCTTCGCGCCCTAGGGCGTGTGAGGGGAGAGTCAAGCGTGGAAGCATGAACTTCAAGTGAGCACAGGAGGGCTTGGGCGATCAGACGCGCATTAAACTTCAATTGGAGGTAGATTAGATTAATATTAGATTAAGATTAGATCAAGATTAGATCAGATCGCACGCAATTAGTCGCGCGTCATAGTGTGCGTCAGTGCGCTGATTGCGCGGTTTGATTCTAGACGGAGTATGAAATCCGCATTTTTATAGCTCTTCCACCTGTATGGAGTGGGACCCGTTGAGTATCACTTCTAGGCGACAGAGCTGTGATAAATCACGCTGAGCTGCTACTGCAGCAGACCCAGTTGCACGGCATCGTGCGTGCTCGCTTACTTCATCCGCTATCTTGGCTGGGTCATAAATAATCCGCCCATGTTGTTTTTCTTTTCTTCTTCTATTTTTCTTTTGAGAAAAAATGGAAGACATCCGAGTGGACGCTTAACAGTTCTTGCGAGTGCCAGTCCTGTAGCCTGTGATAAATGATGCCGAGCTGCTACTGTAACAGACCCATTCGCACGGCGTCGTGCGTGCTTGGTTACTTTGTCCTGCGTGAGCGTACTTATCACCGAGCACTGAATACTCATCGTTCACATCGAGGCTAGGTCATGGTGATAGTTGTATGAGCCACGATTTTTTTATTATAGAACAAATGAGATCCGCATTTTATAGCTCTTCCACCCTCCAGGTTCATGCATGTTGGAAATGGAGTGGGATGCGTTTGATGTTCATGTACCCCTTGGCAAGTTCAACACCTCTAACCAGCTCAATTCTGACTGGGGTTTACTAAGTTGCACTGGGCTTCGACCAGCAGTCCCGCCTCCTCAAGGGCAGGCATGTCTTCAAGCCTCTGAACTTCAGATCCGGCGTGCATAAATGCCCTTGATCTCTTATCAAGAAGTCCCGCAGTGCTGCCTGTGTGCCTTTATGGTTTCCTACATAGCACACTACTATCATAGTGGTACTCGATCGAATCGGGGCTGGAGCTTAGATCGGCGCAATCGTGCGATTTTTTTTTTCTGTCCGCAGAATTTAAAACTGGAAGAAGTTCTATGGCAGTGTTTGTTAGCATTCAAGCCAGACCAGCAGTACCTTTGCCGCACCGTCGCTGGATAACTCTCCGCGCCGGCATCATAGGGGTCGCTCGATCAAATCTGAGCTGTACTGGAAGGCGTTAGCACCTCTTTTTTCTATTCCGCTGAACAGCGACCACTTTGACAAAGTTGAAGAGGTCCTCCTTTTTCACCAGTACTAGTGCTGAAAAGACAGAAAATATCAACAAGAACAAGTGTCGGACTCCGAACGGCGGGTTTTCTGTGAGATTCACGTCGTATATAATCGGGTGCATTGAATTCTTCACAGGCCCAGAGACACCTATTAGAAGTGACAACTTTGTTTATACTGCTACAAACAAGCAGAGCACCTCGTTCAAACCAAGGCTGGGTCGTAGGAGGTTGGGCCGATTACCCTTTTTTTTTGTACCCAACCCTCGTTGTTCGCTCAACGGACTTCGTGCTGAATCCATTATTCCGTCCTTCTGCCAATTTGGACGCGTAGTGATAAAAAAGCACGTGATCGTGGCGCACAAACCACGTGGCTGGCCGCGGAGTTTGAATTCTCCTCGTCTTACGCGCTCATGTCGGTGTCACCATCGCGAGGCAGAATCGCGGGCCCCCGCTAAATTCGCGGCCAGCTGCCGGAGCCGCACTTTCCGCGAAGGTTCTCCGGGACACCACGGCAACAATGGGCTCGGCGACACCTGATTCAAGTCTATTGCGCTGCGGCCTTTCTCTGGAGATTGCTTCATAAAACGCCTACGAAACTGATCGTGATATAAAAAGACGGACGGGCTCTGTCTATCGCGCAACCCGACTGCACCCGCCATGAAGTCCAAATCGTCCCTCGCACTTCTCGCGGCCTCCGTCAGTGTTGTCCATGCACACACAATCTTCCAGGTGGGCGCAGATCCTCCATCCCGGTGAAAAATTCTCATGAAAAAATCACAGCAAGCGTATGTCAACGGTATGAGCCAGGGCCACCTCACCGGCATTCGTGTCGTCGATTACGATGGTGTACGTGGCGCACTCTAACTCTCCGCGTTTCATATCGCTTACGCATTGTATTTTCACAGCCTATTATGGACGTCACATCGAACGGTACGCTCCTCCTCTAGGCTTTCCGCGGTTCATTCACGAGCTCGACTCGACGTGTAGATCTCATCTGCAACGGCGGTATCAACCCATATCACTCGCCCCTCCCAAACACCAGCATCACAGTCCCCGCTGGAGCGCAGTTTACCGCGGAGTGGCGTGAGTCGACGGGTGGCCCGCCTTCCTTTTACTAATTTCGTAGACCACACATTGGATGGCGCCGACCCGACAGACTCCCAAGATCCGTGAGTACGATCCTCACTCATGTGCTCTAGCGACGCTCACAGAACGCCCACAGCATCGATCCTAGCCACAAAGGCCCAGTAATCACCTATCTGTTCGTCTCTCTCTTCCTTTGAATCAACTCCTTATCTGCTGCAATAGCGCGCGCATCCCCAACTCCCTCCAGACCGACGTTACCGGGCTGCAGTGGTTCAAGATCGCTCAGGACGGACTGATCGTCAACGACCCCTCGAACCCTGCGAACCAGACGTGGGGCGTCGACCGCATGATCGCAAACAAGGGCAAGGTAACTGTCACCATCCCGTCGTGTATCGCGGCCGGGCAGTATTTGTTGAGGCATGAGGTTATTGCTCTGCACGGTTCGTCGTCGTCGCGCTCGGAATTTCAATTCAGAACTCAAGTTTTTTCCCCCTTCAGCTGCGGTTTCTTATCCCGGCGCTCAATTCTACGTACGTTGCGCCAGCTGCTTTACCATTAATGCTAATATTAATAATCCCCAGATGGAATGCGCACAACTCACAATAACGGGTGGAGGCAGCACTCAACCAGCCACCGTGTCATTCCCGGGCGCATACCATGTGCGTTTTTTCAGCCTGAGCGGCACCAAAGTAATTAATCTACTGTGGTTATAGGGCACCGACCCAGGCATCACTACGAACATCTACTACCCCATCTTGACAAACTACACGATCCCTGGACCGCCCGTCTTCAGCTGCTCTGGCGCGGGCTCCGCGCCGCCCGTGACCACTCCCGTTACGACCTCGGTCAAGACCACCTCTGCACCAGTCACGACGGTGAAGAGCACCACAGCCTCTGCGCCGGCTACGACCAGCTCGAGCGCACCTGCTGGAACGGTTCCCGAGTGGGGTCAATGCGGCGGAGCTTCGTGCGTGCTCTCCATCCGGTGCCTCTGATATTTATTTGCATGCAAGGTATACCGGCCCGACGGTCTGCCAGGCGCCATTCGTTTGTACATTCTCCAGCGCGTTCGTGAGTGCTGTTCTATTCTGTTCTGTTCTTTCAACACGAACACTGATTCGGGTTTGGGGTGATAGTACAGCCAGTGTTTGTAGGCACGGTTCACGCGGTGAAGGTGCAGGAGGCGACGGGCTCTTTAACTATCATGTGTTTCTTTCGAATCAGTATCATGTATCATGTTGTTTGCAACTTTCGGAAACTCTACGCCACAGTCTTCAATCCACATGCGCGTTATCGACCGAGCACACTAGAAGCGCGATAAGATGCTTGGAGGTCTGATGTTCTATGGCCTGCGGCGCGGCCACCTACTTGAGCTCTTGCCGTCAATATGTTCAACCTGTGGCTGCGAATTATCCAGTCTGCAGCCGGCGTGAAATCTTCCGTTCGATTCGGAGTCCGCTTGTACAAGTTGTCCTCGACCTTTTTATCTATTCGCCGGGATGTGTTTGCGTTTAATGCTCGCTGCCAGTGAACACAAACGAATGTGCGGGGACTCAAGCGACGGGGGAAAAAAAAAAAGAGACAAAGGAAGGATTCGCTGGTACTTGCGCCACGTTCAGTAATAATACACAAATTGGAAATCCTGCACGGAAAATGCGAGTACCCGATTACTTTTGTTTGCGAAACGACATGAATGTACTCTCAAGTTCAAGTATATATCGAGCGGCGCGACTCCAACCCGCCGGCGGCGTCGCGTCACAATGACGCATCACAATGATCCTTCTTGTCTGCAACCACCATGACCGCACGCCGGACTCGTCTGCTCGCTCTCGCCCATTAAAGTCTCTGTGGACACCAACTCGGAGTTGCCCCCACCGAAAGACCTCACATCGACGGACTCCGAGTCCACTGGTATTCCAATCCGCGACGCGTCAAGATCTCTCTAGTCAACTTTATCCGTTCACTTCAATTCGGTTGTATACGGCCATCGGCGCGCTCGAATTTAGCCTCATCTCCGCCGACAACCGCCATCGTTATGCTCCACTGCCGGCGACTCGCGTCAGTGCAAGGATACCGTCATGCAATCACCCCTCTCGCACTGGAAAGCACCTCCTGCCATCCATCCATCCAGACGCCGAGTCCACTGCCAGCGCATCTCCTGCTTCCTTCGCCTGCAGCTCTACATCTATTTCGAATCCCATCTGCGGAGGGTTTTGTCGGATACGGAGCTGGTGCTGAACATGATGAACCGCTGACGCTCATGGATTTCCCATGAAGAGTACTAGACCTCATAAGGTTCTGCGCCGCCGGTGGCTTCTCCCGCAATTTGTCAAAATGCGCGCAGAGAGTGGAGATTCAACGTCGTTGCTGGTTGGCACGGAACTTGGGCCATTATTCAGGCGGAGAGCTCCACTGGCAGGCTCCGCCAGGCGCCACCACTCCACCGACTGACTAGTCGTGAACGCCGCTTCTGAGTCGCCCCAAGATCCTGCCGGTGGACTCCTGGCCAGGTCTTCTTCGGTGTTATCCGGTGCTTACCTCGTCGGCGTTCCCCATAATTTGGACTCCTTGGCGTATATTGCGCACCTCCGTTTGTACGTCTACGTCCAAGCAAGCACACAGCCGAATTTCACATTCTTTTCAGGGGGCACTGGTAGGCACTGGTATTGCGGCGTTGGAATTCAAGTTCGAGCCCACATCGAATCGAGTATGGACTATTACGGACCAAACTGATATTCAACGCTGCCAGTGCTCCCCTCAACTCCAGGTCGTCCGCCTTCGGAACCTTGTGACCTCTAGCCCTTCAACACCACCATCACGCTCCCACTGTGGCACCGACATCGAGAGCTTCCTGTCTTCGCTAAGCGAGAGAACCCAACCGTCTCCGCTGGAAACGCGTGCATCTGCCAACCCAATATGACCCGATGCGGGAAGAATACGCATGGGGTTGTGATGTGATACGGGGCTGTAGAGTCGGGATGCGGAACGCGGGTCGTGGCGCCGGATAGTGTACCCGTATGAGCACAAGAACAAGGGACAGAACACTCCGCGTCAGACGGCGCCGACCTCGGTGAGTTTCCCCTGTAATTTCTTCAGTCAGCGAAACGTCTCATCTGCGTTTTTTAATAGAGTGACACAGTGCACTGGTACGGCAGGTTGACGTCCAGCGACGGCGAGGAACGACGTGCGGACTTGTCGGTATTCCAGCAGCGTCCGGGGTCGTAAGTATCTCTCTAGTCGGCGATCTGGCCACGGCATGTCAGTGGGAACTGCAAGATAACGAATCCGGATATTTGGCCGTCTAACACTGATTAGAATTTTAGCAAGTTTCAAGCTCGATGTTAGTTCAATCGGCATGACAGGATCCTTCCATCGCGCGCGCGGGGCGTATGTAGCTCCCAGATAAGTCCAACAGGCGCCGCAAGCCGCCACGATCAATCAACTTCGTTGCTCACAGGGCTCTTGACTTTTTCTTCTGGCGAAGTGTCGGGCTTCCTTATCTTCAATACCATGGTCAGCGGCCCGGCCCAGGCACACAAGAGCGAAGCACTATAATAAAACCAAACAGCTACTAGCCGTCTGGCCGATCTTTTGCTGCCGGCCCAGGTCCAGGAGCTACCTGAGTCCCACGCAGGAAAGAAATAGATTCTATGACGCGCGTGTACTAATGGTTCTCTGGTTTACAGCTTTCCGTCTAGAACATGCTTTGCTTCTTGCTTCTTTGCCAACGATCCGCGTGCCCTCGTGCGCATGGTTCCAGCGTGTCCCTCCCGCGAGTCGTACGATCGTACGACAAGCTTACCGCGTACTGTGCGAAGATTCATACGCGTAAGGTTGTGAATTAATTCCTTCAGTTGAACTTGCAGTAACTTTTGCCGCGGCACAGCGCATTGCCTGGGATTCTGCAACGTTATTGCGTATTTATGTCGCTCAACCCCGTAATCAATTAACAAGAGTCGCGATTGAAGGAACTGATTCTGCGCGGCACGCCATAACACATAACGCAACCCGAGGCCAATATCATCGCCGGGCGTGCGACGTTACGAGTGTGCATGGGTGTCAGGTGCCGTTGTCGGCTGATTTACTTCTGGGTTGGCGTCGTGCGATGTCAACGAGGTACGGGAATTCGAACAGACCACGGAAAACTAACTATCCGCCGTGAACCGGGGTTCCTAGAAGCATACACAACGCAAGGTTCAGGCCGAGGTGCAACTAGAACAGCTCGGTCGTTTTCCCTTTTGCCTACTTTTAGCCTTCGGCTTTGGCTGGACTACCACGACGGAAGCAAATTCACCCATGCTAAGCGAGTGCCCGGTGACTTTTTCATTCGGCTGGCGATTGGCGAGACGACTTTTGAATTAGGTGGAAGTTTCCGGAGCGAGTGTTGCGTCCCTCAACGTGCCTCTGCGTCGTGCAGGCCGTCCGACTCTTTGAATTGCTTGGGTGGAAGGTTCCGACTTCCGACTTCCAGGCACGTTCGCTTGGCCTGATGATCTTATCTGACGCTGATTCATGGTAGTGTGAAGGTTCCCGGCGCCATCGCGATAAGCCTCGACCGTTCTGCGCCCTGGTCTGGGACCGGGAGTCGCTGCTCTTGCGCCGGGGGTCCGATAAGTATCCAAAACCGGGATGATTTGCCGAACGGAGATCTGTTCGGCATTCGGCTGCGGCCGCCGAAACGACGTGGGCAGTGCCGTAAGCGCCATCCCGCTCTTCCCTGACGACTACGGCGACCGGGAACGCGGGTCAGACAGACGCCTGAGCAGTAGCTGTAGACGTGAGTCGGCAGTGTTTCGTGCTGCGTTGCTCACCTCAGACAAAGGCCCCATGAAACACCGGTACGGCGACGGACTACGCCATACACGCGCGTCACCCGGAAATTGAATCGCGAATCCGGGTCCGAATCGGGGCTGGTGCGCATCTCCATCGGGGGTGAAAATCGTGCAATCGCGCCAGTCAAAGGCAAAGTCACTAGCGCCGTTCTACTGCGAGATCATGATACGGTATGTGATTCCGCGAATGGAAGATGAAAGAAGGCTTACGCGCTTACGGCTCTGACTCAGATGGGCTGGCTCCAGCTTGGTACATATAAAGGCGACGTGGAGGCACGACCAAGCTGTACCTTCTTTGTCTCCAGTACCCCATCCTCAGCTCAGCTATCCTTCCTCACCGTCCATGCAATCTCACACCAACGCCCAACCGCTCCCACTCATCCTCGAGGACCGCACCGGTGCTTACACCACGACCGACTTTGACGACATCTACGACCGCGCGTTCTTCCACGTCGTCTGCACTGCACAAAGCAGCGTCATGATATACAGCATGACCCGCCGTAGCTCCCGGCACCGCGATGCGCATTGGCAGCCACACCTCCATGCTCCCGCCGCGGTACTCGAGTTCGCGACGGATGGCGGGCTGGGGAGCGTTAGCTTTGCCAGCGCGGTTAACAGCAATACACGACCAAAAGTGTTCCCGATGGTGCAATATTTGCGCAAGACGAGTCTGTTCGGGCGGTCATTATCGCGCAAGTTTGTGTGCTCGGATGGAAGGGAGTATAAGTGGGTCCAGCAACAGAAGGATGGGACGCGTGCGGGTGCGGCGGAGTGGACCGTGTGTTTCACGTCTGTTTCTTTGTTCAGGCAACTGATCAACATGCTAGTGCACAACGGCAGACAACTACGTCGTCGCGCACTACGACCTCAAGCTACCAAACGTCCGCGCGTACGGCGTCTCAGGCAACTCGCTCACGATATACGAGGGCTTTGCACATCTTACTCTCGGTGCGTTCCTTCCTTCGCTTCTGTTTGATTGTATGTGCTGACGAAGATTCATAGAACTGCTCGTGTCGTTCATCATCATGCGACATATCCAGCAGTACAATCTCTGAGCCCTCTGCTTCTCACTCCACCCGCGGCTTCCGGAATTCCGCCTCGTACTGGCAGGCTTCCTCCCTCCCTCCCTCCTTATCTCCTGCCGCAACATGCAGAATTCCACAGAAGATGTTCATGGCTTCGGTCGTGATAGCTGATACGGCGTCATACCACACGCGAGGTTCTCTTCATTTTTGGGCCCCGTCTATCACGGTCTGCGTCTTCGCATTCACACACCGAGTCAGGGCATAGACCCACGACGAGTTCTGGAATCTGTAGGAACCGCCAGCCGAGCCCGAGTGCGGCGCGTTTTCTCATGTTCGTGGACCTGGCTCGTAACATATCCTGCCCTTCGTTCACACTACTATACCCCTTCCATCCATCAATCCTAATTCGTGTTCATGTTCGTCTCGTTTGTTCCTTTGCATCTCATCTTGTACTGCATATCCCCCTGCACCTCAACTAGCTTTGTGTATTTCTATCTTACCCTACTCTACCTACGCAATGGATGAATGCATCCAAGTCTTGAATTCTCACCGACGGCTGACAGGTGCAAACTTCTCGGTATTCCACTCCGCGTCGGAGTCGTATCGGGGCGGCGATCTGGCATGAGAGTGGTAGGCACATATCTAGCTACTTCCGATGACGATAAGATTTTGGGAAATTTCCTGCTCAGGACTAGTAACTTTTCGTATGACAGGCGAGCGTGAGGCAAATAGAACATTTATCTCAAACAGAAGGTGACCTCAAAACTGCATATCCCACGGCTCCTTGAGTTTAAGAATTCAAGTTGAATGCCTGCATATCACCATAGACAAGCCTTGACCAGCAATTCTGCACCCATGGTAGATGATTTTGTATCCGTCCTTCCTATGCAGTGGGTATATTCCTGTTCGACACGGGACAAGGTAATACTCGTCAACAAATAGTCTTTTCATTTTATTTCAATTTTCTGGGCTTATAAGAAACCTCCAGGCCCGGGTCCTTGCTGCAACATCTGAGGGCTGAGGTAAGTACCTGGATTTGAATCAACCGCTTGAACCACTGTAGAGGAAAGCTAGTGCATCATCAAGGCCTAAGGAGGAACAAACAGAAAGAAAAAAAAGCGAAGCACACAGGACTTTCCTGTAATACGGGGTGCAGAGTCCTATAAACAAGCCTTGGCAGAAGTCCTGCACCCACAATGGATAGGACTTGTTTCAGATTGTATTGGGTATAATCCTGTTCGATACGGGACAAGGCTGATGCCACTGATCCCATAAAGACTTTTTTTCTATCCATTTTGCCGATCGGTTCATACACAGGTCCCTGATCAAGCTTGTTGTCTTTGGATCTGGGCATGAACTCCAACCTGATCACAATGACAATACCCACAACTTGGTAAACTTGATTCTGAAGCAAAGCATGAACAACCCACTCTAAATTCATTGGTAGCTGAAGCCTTTGTCTATAAACTGTTATGTACCAGCATACAATATAGCCTGTCCATGATGGGGGGTCATCCTGTTCGACACATGACAAAGCAGCTTGAGGCAGCGAGCAATGCTTTTTCCTTCTTGGTCAATCCTCCTGCAACAGTGCAACATGTAGCACATGCACAAATCAGAGAGGGGAAGGAGAACCTATACAGCCCCAGCCCCAGGGGCCCGTTGGGACCATGACAGGTGCAAACTTCTCGGTATTACACTCCGCATCGGAGTCGTATCAGGGCGGCAATCTGGCATGAGAATGGTAGGCACGACGATGATAAGATTGGGAAATTTCCTGCTCAGGACTAGTAACTTTTCATATGACAGGCGAGTGTGAGGCAAATAGAACATTTATCTCAAACAGAAGGTGACCTCAAAACTGCATATCTCACGGCTCCTTGAATACCCGCATATCACTGTAGATAAGCCTTGACCAGTAATTCTGCACCCATGGTAGATCTCTGTCTGTCCGGTCACCTTTCTATGCAGTGGGTATTCCTGTTTGACACGGGACAAGGCGGTAAAACCTCATCAAAGAATTTTCTTGTTTTTTTTATATTTCAATTGTCTAGGCCTCTAAGTCCCCTCCAGTCCCGGGTCCTTGCTGTAAAATCTGAGGCCTGGTACCTGGATTTGAATCAACCTCTTGAACCATTGTAGAGGAAAGCCAGTGCATCATTGAGGCCCAAGGAGGAGCAAACAGAAAGAAGAAAATGCAAAGCACACAGCTGTAAACCCGCTGCGCCGGCTTTACTTACGTATCGCGGTCACATGTCTTTACGTTTCTTACCTTGTACCGTCGTCACTTGCAGAATACAGCAGAGTCTTCTTGACTTGTGCGTGTATCGGCTCAGTGTAGCTTGGCTGGCCGCCTGGCTTCCACTTTTTTTTCAAGAACACAGCGCTTTCCTTTAATACGAGGTGTGTAGCCCTATAAACAAGCCTTGGCAGAAGTTCTGCACGCACAATAGATAAAGGGCAACCGTTGTGCTGAGTGCATTGGGTATAATCCTGTTCGATACGGGACAAGGCCTATAGTTTGTGTCAGTCTTTGTTGACAAGTTTTTTTCTTGTCTTTTGGCCATTGGTCCATACATGTACCGTATGTACCTTTCTGCAACATATATCTGATTCTGAGCAGGCTCATTCTCTTTGAAGTTGAAGGTTTGAAACATGAACTCAGACCCGTCCACAACTTCGTAAACTTGAAGCTGTGAAGGCGAAGCATGAACATGTCGGAAAAAAGTCAAATAGCTTGCAACGGATTGAGCAGGCTTATGACCTTTTGACGGCGTGAGACAGCTTGTAACCTTCCGCGGGGCGGCTTGGAAGCAGGTTCAAGCCGTTTCAAGGTCCGCGCTGAGTCTCAAGTCATTACAAGGTCCGCCCTGACTCTCAAGTCCTCTCAATTTGTCTCAAGGCGTGCAATAAATTGAGATATAGAACGATCAAGAAAACGATAACCTCATTCAGGTCTGCGTCGAAGTGGGTTATGTCGGTGTCTGTACGCCGGAGAGGGTCCATCGAGCACAAGGGACGAGAGGTGACGGATAGATGATGTCATTGTGGTGGAGCTCGAGCGCGGTATATAATACGCCCGGGCTGAGTGACGATGTGACTTGCCTCTTGACTTCAACGACCACCGACCTCCGCTCGCTCACTCCAGCCGCCCTCCTGCCGCAAGGGACCGTCGTCACTGGGTACGCCCGGTACCCCTCTCTACTCTTCATGCACTGACTTGATTTCTTTCCAGAGTTGCTTTCTCCACTGGCAGAGTCCATTCCCGGTGTGTTGTGGACTTCCATTTATTTTGCTAGCACTCATATATCTAGGCATCTCCTCTCCGTGCCCTCCCTGCGTACGCTGTCCCTTTCCCGTTCTACCACGCAGCTCGCTCGTCGAATGTCGATGTCGTCTGACTCCACGCACGAGCGCTCCTCATCGACGTCATCCATCCATCGCGTAGTATCTGTGTGTCGTATTAGCTCCCAAATAGACCGAATTTTGCACTATTTCTTGTGGAATTCACTCGCAAACAGCCCAATTAGCGCGCTCACTACCGCGCCGCCTAGACCGGTTTCAAACTAATATAACCCCTTCCAAGGTCCCAATCACCTTAGAACCTTGCCAGACCTTGGAACTTGGGCAGTGGATTGAGAGTGCTTGTAACATTCTAACCTATGAGTTTCAAGCCAGCCCGAGGCTTACGACCTTGTAACGTCTTGAGACACCTTCAACCCCGTCTAAACCCGATCTAGATTTTTCCGACACAATCGACTCCGAATTCATTGGTAGCTGAAGCCTTTGTCTATGTATAAACCATTATGCACCAGCATGCAATATAGCCTGTTGATGACGGGTATCATCCTGTTCGATGCAGGACAAAGCAGCTTGATACTGGCATACGGCGACGCAATGCTTTTTCCTTTTCTAGTTAACGTCCTGCCGCACAAATCAGAGAGGGGGGAGGAAAAACCTATACAACCCAAGTAGTAGAAAGTGCATAAATACAATGTCCTTGGTGTTGCAGTGAAGCCTTCACATAGCTGCTATGCACCTGCATCAGTGCTGGTATGTGGTTGTAACCACGGGTGGTCTGTTCAACACAGGCCGAGGCTTTGTTGCGCTGTTCACACATCATTTTTGTTTTTGACCAGCGTGGGTCTGGTCAAGCTTTCTGCTGGGAAGAAGTCATTTATTTTGTTTGAGCTTGATGTGCAAATCGGAGAGGGGCAAGCAGCAGGAAGTGCATAGATACAAGGTCCTTGGTATTGCAGTAAAACCTTTGCATAGCTGCTATGCACCCGCATTGGTGCTGGTATGTGGTTGAAACCACGGGTGGTCTGTTCGACGCAGGCCGAGGCTTTAGATTGCTCACACAGATTGCAGGTCTATAGTGTAATGAGGCACGAGTGTAGTGATAGAGCTATGTTTTTGTTCGAGTGAGAGTGACGGGACGCTTCCGCTTTCGTCCCGCGCTCATCACCGCCGGCGCTCCTCAAAATCTCTCCGGCCGCTGAGTCGTCGGCCCTTTTCTTTTCATTTCCCTCCCTGCGGGTGCCGGTCCAATGTACCATTCGACGATATAAGGATGTTTGAGGAATGTTACCGGAATGGGACCGCGAGTCGGATGCGTCGCGGAGTCTCCTACATTTTTTCATGGGTCTCTCAACTCGAGGTCCCTCATTTATGGTGTTCTCTTGAATATCCCGGCCTGGGTGCTTCCTTCCGCGGGCTCAGCTGAGCCCCAGCGTCACCTGTCTGGACGCTGGTGGCGCATGACGCGGCGACACTTATTTTGGCGGAACATATGCGCTGACGGCCAGAATAGCAGGGGGACAATGGAGCCGCGGCCAGTCTCCATCCAACCATGCCTGCTTGGTGTCTCCCTTCTCCTCACAGACTGTCTGAAGGGCGCCAAATGCCCGGTGATTTAGACGCGCACATTTGGCCACGGACTAACGGTGTTGCCCATACTTGATTATTTCCCGCTACCATTCATGAGCTACTCACGCCTCTCAGCAACACCTGCCGCCTCCAAAGCATCTCGCGTCGCCTCCCGCTCGTCACGCACTCGAACGTGCACGGCCGCTGTACGGGTCCAGCGACTGCCAAACTGCCACACTCGACCACGCGCAAAATCAGCGTGCAAAACCGCAACGCTAATCCGCCATGCTAAACCGGCGTGGAACTGCCACCGCTACACCGTGACGCGGAACTGCTACCGCAAAACCGGCACGCAACCGCTAAACCGCTAAATTGCTAAACCAAACTGCCAAACCGCTAAATCGCGCGATGCCGCTGCTGCCAAACGCACCGCGAAGCCGCTGCTGCTAAACCGCGACCGCTACCGCTAAAACCCGCGATCGCTAAACCGCTAAACCGCTAAACCGCTAAACCAAACTGCCAAACCAAACTGCTAAACCGCTAAACCGCGCGATGCCGCTACTGCTAAACGCACTGCGAAGCCGCTGCTGCTAAACGCTAAACGCAAAACGCTAAACTGCTACCGCTAAACCGCAAACCGCTACCGCTAAACCCGTGCCGATTCTGGAGAGCTGGATGCGTCGGTATCCTCCTAGTATTCGGGGAACCCAGCTCTCCCTCAGGGCTCAAGTGCGTGCTCCGATTATCTGGCTGATAGTGCTTGCTAGCGCAACTGCTGCCCGTATATGGTTTCTGCCCGGTGAGCAATACCATCCTAAAAATTGTCCTTTTTCTCGGTGCGGTGTCCCTTCTAGGTCCGTTGGAACTCGTCCCTGGAGTGTGCCTGTTTTTGGTGCACACTCGCCACACTTTTGTGCACGCACCGCTTGCTGCCAACTGCCGGCGTCGGATACACAATCTCGGACTCGATCCTGAAGAACCACTTGCTTCTTCACTCCCACCCCTTCTCCGCCTCCCCACGTCCGCCGTACAGAACGTCGACTATGCAAACGTCAAGGTCAACAGACTCGTCTCGATGATGTCGGGTATCTGGCCTATGGTTGTCGGGGACGAACGGGTCCATCAGGTGGCCGCTCCGGCTACGTCTTCCGCTACCCGTCCTGCGTCTGCGGCACCAGCCCCATCATCGGCCCCATACTCGCTACTCGCCCTCCTCTCGCTAAAAACCGAGAAGTGTGTTCCGTTGCTGCAAGAAGTCTGGCGACGTCGGATGGGTCCAGCACCAGCGCGTCAACTGCCCCGCAGATTCTATACTGGGTGTTTCTTCTCCTGCTCCGCCCACTACTAGTATTGCCGCCATTGTTTCTGCCGTCGTTCCGGAGTGTACAATCACGACAACCCCAAAGAGGAAAGCAATGACTCCGACTTGTCCCACTGCTCTCGTTGACCACGCCACTGTTCAACCTCTCCCCCACCGTATCCCTCAACATCGCTGGACCGCCTGATCAGCTTGGCCGCATGACTGCATCACATAACCGCTGGCCCTCGCTTATCGCTCGTCGCAGATTACCCCGTGCTGCGCATTGCCGCTTGTCGCGCCCGCTTTGCTTGTTGCCTGATTGCTTGCTCGTGGCTTGTTCTGTGGTGCTGCTTGCCATTCCCGCAACCAATGCTGCGCATATGCCTCCGAGTCCACCACCCCTTGTTGCTTATTGCTGGTGGTGCGGCGCCGCTGTCGTGCCTACTGCTGATTTCGCTCACATGCCATGGTGAACGCACCGTCTCGGAAACAATTCAAATGTTGTGTTCTTCCTCCTAGATGAATGGGAATCCGCCTCTGGAGAGCTGGATGCGTCGTCATCCTCCTAATAATTTGGGGATCCCAGCTCTTCCCAGGATTTTCGTTCTAGGTCTAGAGGTTCAGGACGGGGTAGGAAAGTCCGTCGAGCGCCTCGGTGGGCTTTCACCCAACCTGCTGCCTGCTGCCTGCATGCGCATATCCGCAAAGATGCCCCTCGGGGCGTAAATATATTTCATTCAATATATTTTCCTTCTACAAACCGGGACGGCCACGACTTACAAAAATGATTTTTGTTTTGACCAGGGTGGGTCTGTTGAAGTTTTCTGCTGGGAAGAGGATATTTTCTTTGAGCCTGAGAACATATAGGTATAACATGTGCAAATCAGAGAGGGGGAAGGAAACCCCATAGCCGTAGCGGTAGGAAGTGCATAAATACAACATCCTTGGTCTTGTGCTGAAGCCTTTGCATAGCTGCTATGCACCCGCATCAGTGGTGGTATGTGGTCGTAACCACGGGTGGTCTGTTCGATACAGGCCGAGGCCTTGCTGGGCTGTTTGGAAAGCATTTTTGTTTTGACCAAGTTGGGTCTGTTCAAGCGTTCTGCTGAGAAGGGGACATTTTGTTTGAGCCTGAGAACATGTCTGTATGACATGTGCGAAGGAAAACTCATACAGCCCAAGCAGTAGGAAGTGCATAAATACGACATCCTTGGTGTTGCAATGAAGCCTTTGCATGGCTGCTATGCACCCGCATTGCATCAGTGTTTGTATTCGACAGTTATCACGGGTGGTCTGTTCGACGCAGGCCGAGGCTTTCCATATGTGCTCGTAGATCTTTTTTTGTTTTGTTTTGTGACATGGGTTGGTCTGTTCAAGCTTCTGCTGAGAAGAGGACATTTTGGTTGAGCCTGAGGAATGTCCTGCAACATGTAACACACACACACATACACAAATTGGGGAAAGGAAAGGAAAACCTGTGCACTGTACAGGCCAAGGGTGGGATAGGAAGTGCATAAATATAGTGTCCTTGGTATTGCAGTGAAGCCTTTGCATAGGTGCTATGTACCCGTATCAGTGTTCGAGGTCCCTCGTTATCACGGGTGGTCTGTTCAATGCAGGCCGAGGCTTTCCAGTGCTCGCCGCAGAAGATTTTTGTTTTGACATGGTTGGGTCTAGTTTTTTGCTGGAACGAGGACATTTGACATCGTGCCTTTTCGGCGGCGTGCCACGGCGACGGCGACGGCAGGCGCGGGAGACGGCGACACATAGCCGACCGCGAGGCAGAGCATGTGTACATAAACGCCGCTCGCTTCGATTTCAATTTCCCCTTCGAGCCGCGTTTTTTCCCTTCTTTTTCATGAGACGATGCAGATGCAGATGCAGCCAGGGAGACTGAATGAGATGGTATAGGGTACAATGACATCTGAAGCAAAAGGTCCCGGGGAACACGAACAAGAAGCCTCTCTTAGCGGTGTACGTGTGGGTGGGGATGTGGATGTGGGTGGCCGCCGAGGAGGGACTCGAACTGCGATGAGGGTATAAGGGTGGTATGAGCTTGAAGAGCGGGAACGAACGCACCTGGTCGAGCACCCGTCCATGATCATGGCCATCTGGCGACGTGTCCCCTCCTCCTCCGTCCTCCGACTTGGGCTCCAACTCGACCGGCGACGATATCTACGTCGAGTCAGTCAACAAAAGATAAGGATCACCTGTGAAGTGCAAACGGACCGGATCCCGTTTGGGCGACGCCAGCTGTTGCTGCGGACGCTTCCCACTGCCGCTCCCACTTGGCCCAGCCCCAGCCCCACCATTGCCGCCCTCGCGTCCGGAGAAGGGTTCGCCCCTTGGCACGATGTCGATGAGAAAGTCGAACTGGTCCGACTTTGTGAGGGCCTTTGCGATGTCTGCGCGCGATAGGGTCCGCCGCTTATTCGAGTCGGCGATGATGAAGGCACGGGCTGTGATCTCTGCGATGAATACTACGGGTGGGGTGGGGTAGGTAGTGAGGGTGCGCCGCCAGACAGAAGAAAAACGCACTCTCGCAAGCCTTGCAGAACAAAACCGGTGCTAAAGGAGCTGCAGCCAATCGTACTCTTGTCGGGTGCGCAGGTGACATACCATCAGCAGCGATCATCTAGAGGGATTAAATGATTCGTCGGTCGTCGGTTTGTGGTTGGTTGGCGATAACGGAGGGGGGAGGTAAGACGGACCTTGACGTCGGGGTCGCTTTTCATGACCTTCTTTATGCGTGCGAGCGGCAGGGGCGGGTGGCGGTAGTCTGGGGTCTCCTGTTCTGCCGCATCGATCTGTCGTTGCCAGAAGGATCGCAGAAAGTCGTTCAGCGGCTCTCCGGTCTGCACGTAGGGCGGCGACTGCGGGTTGCTTGCCATTGGGTCGTCGGTGGTAACGAGGGTAAGCGCCGTCACGCCAGTCACTGCCTTTGCTTCCGCACCATCATCAGGCAACCGTTGTCTCCGTGGATCAATCATTCTGGACCCGCGTTCGAGTCCGACCGCGAAGTTGGGTTCTTTCCTTGCAAAGTCTCCGCGGATGGGTCTGGATTCTCGAAGAGTTTGAATCTAATTATCAGAGCAAAAAAAGACCTGGACTGATTACATGTAACCCACTCCACGTCTTCTGACTTTCACAGAGGCTCAATATATTGCTCATTTCCGCTCGCCGACGAATCATCTCAGAGGTCTTACACTGGCGTCTTCTTGGATCTCATGTCAAAAAAACAATCAGACCTTCGATTCGAGAACTCGGGCGTGGGCGTGGATTTCCATTGCGTAGGTGGCGTAGAATAGAATAGAGTTAGAAATACACGAGAGCTGTAACTGTTTGAGATGAGTAGTAGTACTGGTACACGATGCGCATGCGATGCCGAGGAATAGTAGGAAGTTATTTGATAGCGTTGAAGAGGGACGAAACATGAGCCCGGGCCCCGAAAGGAAATGCGGATGGGAGAAGATGGGCTCGGGACGGCGGGTTGCTCCAGACCCGGACTCGGACGCCCGTGTGGGGTGGGTCGTGGGTCGATGCCGTGTGAAGGGAAGCGCGAGGGGGAAGCAGTTCCGCGTCCCAGGCACGCATGTTCGCCTGATGACAGTATGAGACCGTCTGCCACCTGTGCGACGATGCATGCGGCATGCGTACCAGCCCGGAGAGAAGTAGGTAGCCGGAGGAAACGTGCGTGCGGTGGGGACGCGGAACTCAGATCTCAGAGATTATACTGCTGGATATGCCGCATGATGATGAATGACACGAGCAGTTCTATGAATTCTTCGTCAGCCCAACATAAGTACAATCAAACAGAAGGAACGCACCGAGAGTAAGATGTGCAAAGCCCTCGTATATCGTGAGCGAGTTGCCCGAGACGCCGTACGCACGGACGTTTGGTAGCTTGAGGTCGTAGTGTGCGACGACGTAGTTGTCTGCCGTTGTGCACTAGCATGTTGATCAGTTTCTTGAACAAAGAACAGATGCGAAAACGCACAGTCCACTCTGCCGCACCCACACGCGTGCCGTCCTTCTGTTGCTGGACCCACTTATACTCCCTTCCATCCGAGCACACAAACTTGCGCGACAAAGACCGTCCAAAGAGACTCGTCTTGCGCAAATATTGCACCATCGGGAATACTTTTGGTCTTGTATTGCTGTTAACCGCGCTGGCAAAGCTAACGCTCCCCAGGCCGCCATCCGTCGCGAACTCGAGTACCGCAGCAGGGGAATGGAGGTGTGGTTGCCAATGGGCATCGCGATGACGGGAGGTACGGCGGGTCATGCTGTATATCATGACGCTGCTTTGCGCAGTGCAGACGACGTGGAAGAACGCGCGGTCGTAGATGTCGTCAAAGTCGGTGGTGGTGTAGGCACCGGTGCGGTCCTCGAGGATGAGCGGGAGCGGTTGGGCGTTGGAGTGGGATTGCATTGCCAGCTAAGGAGGGTTTGTAGACACAAGACCAAGAAGGTATCGGTATAACAGCTTGGTAGTCGCCTGAGCTCTTTATATGCACCCAAGCCGAATCAGAGCCGTAAGCGCGTAAGCGCGTAAGCAACTTCTCTTCCCGGAATTCACATAACACGTATCATGATCTCGCAGTAGAAACGGCGCTAGTGAACTTTGCCTTTGACTGGCGCCGATGTATCACGATTTCCACCCCCCGATTGAGATGCGCACCAGCGCCCCCCCGATTCGGTTCTGAATCGAAGTCGACCTGAATCGGCGGTGATGTAGTGTTGGTTCGCGAGGGATTCGCGATTCAATTTCCGGGTGACGCGCGCGTATGGTGTAGAAGAGAAGACGAAGGCGTCCGTGCGGCGTCCCGGCCGGTTGTCCCAATGCCTGTGAGGTGGAGAGCAGGCAGCGCATCACTGGCATGAGACACTACGGGTCGTTCTACACCTGCTAGTCAGTCGTCTGTCCATCGCCGCCGTAGTCCAGGGGGAGAGAGCGGGGTGCGGGCGGTTACGGCAACTGATAACGTCGCGTGCCGAATGCCGATGCCAAATGAATCGTGACACGAGTTGTCAGATCTCTGTTCGAAAAATAATTCCGTAAGTTACGACGCAACTGAGCAAATCCTTCCGCCGACGCACCGATCCCCAGACTAGGGCGCAGAACGGCCTGGCCAGCCGTGCGCTTGCGCTTATGCTTGTTGGCAAGCCCGAGCTGGCGCCGGAGAACCTTCGCAGTCCCTCCCCGTCAGATTATAAAAGATCATCAGACCAAGGTGCCTGAGTCGGGACGGCATCCAAAATTCGCTCGGTGTCTACTGCGCACGGCAGAGGACGGAACTCTCCAGACCTGCCAGTCGATGAAACACCGGAAAGTCGGACTCGGAACCTTCCACCTCCAAGTAATTCAACAGATCTCGCCAGCCAAATAAACAAGTCACCGGCCCAAGCGAGGCCCCGGGCCCAAGACGCGGAGGCAAATGGCCGAACAGGCCACGTGCTGTTCAGTTTTCACCCTCCGGGGTCTAGGCCTAAACCTTGCGTTGCGCTGCGTTGCATTGCTTCCACTCGCATAAGTTCCAGGTGAACGGCGGGGGTAGTAAGTTTTCCGCTGGCCTGTTCGAGCTTCGAAATCGAATTCCCGGCGCCCGCACTCACTGGTATCGCACGAACGCCAACCTCAGCAGACGCCACACCTGACTCGGACACACACCGTCGACGGTGGTCGCACGCCCGGAGCCTCGGGTTGCGTTATGGCGGGCCGTTGGAAGTTTGGAACTTGTCATTAGGGTTCTGAACCACATAACGACGCAATAGGATAAGGTTGCGGGAATGCGGAAAGGCGGGAATGCGGGTGAATTGCCAGTGCATTGCTGTAGATGAATGAATGAATGAATGGGTGACATGTTAATGTGAATGAATACAACCTCCCCATGGACACGCGTACAGGTCGCATGTCTAGCGGCATGCAACTAAGCTTAGCTTGTCGTACCACTCGCGGGAGGAATTTACACGAGAAAGCCTGCATGGGATCGCTGGCAAAGAACCAAGAAGCACGATTCTCGAAGCAAAGATGTGATGTAGAAGCATCTTCGAGGACGGAAACTTGGGGAAACTTGGGCCTCTGTAAGACCGAGTGAGAAACACACACGGCGCGCGTGGGGTCGGCAATAAGGAGACTGACTGACTGACTGCGTGCGCTCGGGTTTATTTCCGTGGCTGAATATTGAATACCGACCCCGGGCCGCAAGTGCCAGATAGCCTTTCTGATTCACTTCTGGGTCTGGGTCTTCACTCGACCGGTACCGTCGGTGCCCCGACACTTCGCTCAAAGATAAACCGCAGAGCCTAGAGCTGCGGTCGGAATCCTGTAAGCAACAAAGTTGATTAGTCGCTGGGCAGGCCGGGGGCTGCCGCACTTACGCTTCAAGTTCTTGGGAGCGTTGCCTCGCCGCGGCGCACGATGGAGGGATCCTGTCATGATCATGCCATTCCGATTGAATTCCATACCAAGGAGGAAATTACCCTAGATATACGGATACATATCTTGCCTTCCATGCCAGATCGTCGACCAAAGATCATACTTACCACCCCCGACGCTGAGCGGAATACCGAGAAGCTCCCATCCCGACGTCGTCCTCGCCGTCGCTGGACGTCACCTGTCGTTCATCGGCACAGCGTTCAATAATAACGCCTTCGGCGACTCAACAAAGTGGGAATTCAAACTCACCGAAAAATTGCGACGAGGCCGGCGCCGACCGACGCGGTGGGTCCGTCTGTTCCCTTCCCCATAAATATAGCCAGCCTTCTTGCCACCGGCGCCACCGCCCGCACTCCGCACTCCGCACTCCGCATTTCGAGTCTGCAGCCCACGTATCACCATCCCGATGCGCATTTTTTCCGCATCGGGCTGATTGCCAGTTGAGGATGTTCTCGCCCGCCGCGAGAACAGGAAGCTAGTGAGTGTGATCAAGATGCTGGTAAATGAAGAAGGTCGAGTGACAGCTCACAGGGTCGAGCCACTGAACTTTTTGAAGTGAGCGCTGAGGGTGTGGATGCTCAAGATTTAGAGTTGCGCGGGTGGAACATCGGTCCTAGCGCCATAATACCTCATATTCTATTCGATGTGGGGCCTCGAATCCTGGTGCCCACCGCCAACGCCCTTGACAGGAACGATTGCAACCAGGGGAACCCCTTCGCGAGATGCTGCCAGCATATGAATGGAGTTGCGCGTGCGCGATATGTGCCGGCCAAGTCTTCACGCTTTGCTTCAAGCTCGGGGAAAGCCGACGAAGGACGAGGGCAGGCACCGGATCCAAGTTCGGAGAACACCGAAGGGGTTTGCCATGTAAAACGTCAGCTGAGTGGCGGCGGCGAGTGTACACAGGATCCGGATTGTGCTTGTGCTTGCGCTTCGCGGGCCTTGATCATGGAATCCTCCGTGTAGGTAGCCGTAGCCTTCCATGGACGCTAGCCAGAGATGTTTAGAGCACCCCAGTTTGAAGTACGTGGATTTCGACGAATTGTGGCGGACTCGGAGCAGCGGGCGCCGAGCCACACGCAGAATGAGGTACACAGGATGGTGGTGGCGGAAAAGAAGAAAGACGGCCCGGAACGCGCCGAGATCAGATGATGGCCTGGACCGCCTGGTAACCAGCTCGTCCCACTTTGAACGACGAATGAGCGAGTCTCTGCCAGATCCTGGAACGAAGCCGCATTTCTCGAATCGACCGCCAGCCCTACCGGTCACCAAAAAAAAAACTGAGCGGTGACGCGAGAGACGCCTATCAATTCTCAGCTTGTCTCTCGCCACCATGGAAGACCCTCGCTTACCACCGGAGCTGGAGCGCGAAGTCTGCGAGCTGGCCGCATGTATGCATCCAGAAACTATGCCGACACTCGTCCGGGTGGCGCATAGGATCCGCGAATGGTATTCTGGCTGCCTTTTCACGATTCCAGGGACCAGCTCACTCCTTCTAGGACGGAGCCACTCCTCTACCGGACCGTGCGAGTGAAGCGTTCAAAACAGTTTGACGCCTTCCTGCACGTCTTGCGCACCAAACCACTCTCGTTCCTCGCCGCCAGCGTGCGCCACGTCCATTTCGAATCCGACCCCGAATGCACCTTCGACCTCTGCGTCGAAATCATCTCGAAATGTCCCGGAATCACCAGACTCGGGACAACGCAGGTCTTCAAGGGACCAGCGTCACTCGCGCCGCTCAACACTCTGCGAAACGTTCGGCACTTGGCCATCTCCTTGTCCCCGCTCTTGATGCATATGCCAGAAAATGTGGATCTCCCTGTTGAGTCCATTCTCGCAAATATCACCCATTTGAGCCTCCACGACGATATGCACAACCACTCGACACAACAGGTCGTGGGCTCTGTACTTCCCCGCATGCCCTGCTTGACCCACATCCGGCTTATCTTCTATGGGCTTTCTATCGACGCAATGCGGCAGCTTCTCTCCACCTGCGCCCGACTCGAAATACTGCTGGTGACGGTGGAGACCAGCCGCTTCAAGCCCCGCCGCGGATATCCGATAGAAGATTTGCGGCTTGTCTGGGGCCACAGTCCGGATAACTACTATGTTTTCTGGGACGACTGGCAGAGAGGAGCGTTGGGGCTCCGCGACCTGTGGGCGTTTGCGGAGGAAGCTGTGGAGAAAAGAAAACGAGAGTTACGAGACCCTTCGAACCACAGCACGAGTCGGATAGATTGGATTCGCACATCGGAGGGTGAAGATTCAAGTTCTGATTCGGAGGGGTCTATAGAGGACTTCGTGTATGTAGCGGGATAGGAAACTTGTTACGAGTACTTTAGTAATCGTTTATGACACACCTGTCAAGGGGCGTTTCGCATCGATGCAAAATCATCAGTTTCATTTTCGTTTGTAATGAAATTAGCGAAAGTCATTAGATCGGCATTTGAAGTCTTTTTCAAATTCATTACATTTTTTGTAGTCTCTTTAGTGGCTGTGCTCTCTGTCAGCATCTGTTAGTCAATGGCAGCGGCCATCGTAATTAGAGGCTTCATCATTGCGGTTGGCGTCCCGACGCCCGCCCCTGTCACACCAAGTGACTCAGCCACTTAAATTTGACCGCGATCAATCGTGCAGCTGTCCCATTTCGACGCAGTAGAAGGAAGGAAGGAAGGAAGGTTCAATACCGCATCTGTCCCAATGAGGAACGTGCGGGCCCCGTACCTCATGGCGCGTCAAACCCATTCGGCAGGCAATTGCTGCCAGCAGAAGGTATGTAAGTCCACTCACCTGTGGATGCCTTTGATAATCTTGAAAGGTACTGTAGTATTTTAAACAATTCGGCGGTCACAGGTCACACCACCCCCAAACCGCCGAAATATTTTCGGCGGTCACAGGTACCGGGTCGGGGCGCCGAATTCTCCAGGCCACCCACAAGAATGTCAAAAATTTTCCGGCCCCTGCGGGGCATTTTTGGTGGGAGAGTGGGTGCACAATGCACTCCTATGGTGAGTTCACGCCCCCGGGTGCTGAAAATAGGCCATTTGACAGGTATTCTGGCCGAAATCAGGTGGGTGGACGCCGAAATTTTTCGGCGGTCACAGTGAGCCATGGCTGGCGCCGAAAGCTCAATTTCGGCGCCGATGTCACAAGAAAAAGGTGCGCCGAATTGTTTAAAATACTACAGTATGGAGAGCCAGAAGCAGTACAAGTGTAAAGCGCCAGGGTGGAGGGCAGACATTGTTTTGGGTCGGATGGTTTCAGCCGCGGTTGGTAAGGCAATTTCAAGCGATATCTGCATGGGGAGGAACAAGTGGGAAGCTGGAGCCTCAGCCTGGAGGAGGTTGTCGTTAGGTTGCCGTACCGCGTTTGATCACCGGGTGATGCACGTGGGCGTGCCTGCCTCTTCTTGGCTCTCACGTCCATCTAGACTGGATGTCCGTCCTTGGGTGGGATGCTGGCTAGTGCATCGATTGTAGATGTGATGCTGACAGTCTCCAGGTACTGACTGTCTCGAAACGGCTTGGTGCGACACCAGCGCCTCAGGCTCTGGACGTCTGGGCTGAAATTCTGAGTCAGACGTCTATGGTTGGTCGAACGGGTTATCCTCTGCCAGTAGGCTGAGATTCGAAGCCTACGCCTGGCATCTGGGTCATCTTCTGGGTCCTCAAGCTTTGTATGCTCAAGTTCTCGCAGGCGTTCGGTGGAAATACCGAGGAATTCGTCGAAGTTGGGCAGTGGGATTGATTGGCAGGCAAGGTATGGTATGATTCTGAACGCCGCAATTGGTCCCCGGAAGACTGATGATGTACGCGCCGCCACGATTGCGGGAAAGTGCAAACAACTGGCCAAGGTAATGTTTGTGCATCTTCCTCAAGAGGTTGTTCTCAATCGCACTGTTTCGCATCAGGACAAGATCCCTGCGCTTGAAGTTGTAGTCGCTTATCGTGGCGGTGTGGTTCTCTTGGAAACAGGCGGCGTTGCAAAGACAGGCAGCCTAGACAACAGAATGGAACTGCCAGTGGGACAATTGCTATCGGCGCTTCTGAACGGCGATTGTGCACTGCACTATGAGGTCGGTGGTGAATACAACGGACTCCATACGACGGACTCCAGAGGGGGCGGAGATCGGTGGCTTCGGAGATATTGAGTGGAAGGAGTGGGTGAGCACCAGTGGCAGCAAAGTAAGGTGAGCAGCCCTTTTTTTTCTTCTCGTTGTCACTCGTTCAGCCCAGAATACCGAATACGTTGCAGAGCTCCCACTTGCTCTGCTCGCCATCGACTGCCTTGAACAGCACTTCACGAACGTCGTAGTGCGGGGGCTCAATGAGTCCGTTTCCACATGAGTTATATCACAAAATGGCTGATATGTCCTCTAGCCTGGAGAATCCTCTAGGTACACGAGCGCTTTAAAGAACAAAGTTACGATCTCGGTGAGTGTACCCCAACAGCAGAATAACTCTTGATGAATCCATTCACCTAGAACTTGTGAGCATGCAGAACTCGGGCCAGTGCATCAACAAGCAGCGTCTCTCGAGGTACTCAAAGGTGTTTCTGGTCGGCATGTGTATGGTGTCCATCACAACTGAAAGATTCACTGGCATTGAATACATTGGTAGCCCAGTTGGAGACCACTGGTGTTGGGCAGATCCTTAGTACAAATATAAAGTACTCGGGATGCCATGTGCAAGCAGTGGCCTTTTGAGCAAGTAAAATAGCATGTGCGCGGTCCGTCACATCATCAATTTTACCTTGTCTCGTACCACGTCATTCATGAACGACCCTCTTCTACCACGGGAGCTCGAGAGCGCAATCTTTCAACTAGCCGCCATTTTACATCATGGAATGATTCCAACTCTCATGCGCGTAGCCCAGAGGGTTCTGCTTTGGTATATCGATTCAAATCTGCATGCACCTCCTTGCTCACCTTTGGCAAGGACCGAGCCGTTCCTGTACAGAACAGTCCGAGTGGGCACTTCTACCGCAACCACGCCACTCCTGCGCATTCTCCACACCAAACCGCCCGAGTTCCTCGCGCGCAGTGTACGACACGTCCTGCTGGAGCCCCACTGCGAATTCGACCTCGGTCTCGAGATTCTTAACAAATGCACTGGTATAACCAGTGTGGGCACAACCTACCCATTCCAGGGACCTGTAATACTCGCGGCCCTCGGGGCCCTGCCCAACCTTCAACGCATGGCCGTCGACCTTGTGTACCTATTCAGCAGACCCGACTCTGGACGGTCGCCAAGGAAACTAGACATCGACGCTGCTCATCCCGTCTTTGCGCGCGTAACCCATCTCAGCCTGCACGACTACCTGATCACCGACGAGACCCATCGGCGCATCTGTGCTGCGCTGCCGGGAATGCCCAGCTTGACGCATCTGCGGCTGAAACTTAGCTATGAGGTTGCCATCGATGGCGACATGCTTAGGCACATACTTGCTTCCTGTCTCCGGCTGGAGGTCCTTCTCCTGACATCTGGCGACGAGGATGTGACGGTCGAAGGATATCCGGACGAAGATCCACGCCTGGTCTTCGGCCTATTGGGCGAAAATTACGACCATTTCTGGGACGACTGGGAACGCGGGGCCAATGGGCTAGTGGACCTGTGGACCCGCGCCGAGGACATGGTCAAGAAGCGAAAGCAGACCAAATTGGACAACACAGTGGAGTGGATTTATCCGAATGGGCGTCGAGAATGACTCGGATTCGCAATGAGACGTGAGCTGGAGAGGCAAATGGAACTCGAATTGAATCGGGCTGGTTCTTTCTGCACAAGTAACATGGAGACCTCCTTCTGAAGGCTTTATTGAGACATAACAGACAAAAAAAATCTTTTGCATCACTCTTCTTCTTCGTCAGACTCGGTCTCCTCTGTTTCCTCCTCCTCACTCTCACTCGTCTCCTCCCGATCGACGTGATCCGTAAGGCAGCCCGCATGACGCAGCAGGTCAACCATTTCTTCGGCACTGTTGCTCAACCGATATCCACTGATGTGCAGATCGATCTTCTCGAGTTTCGCGCAAGCAGGGGCGGTGGAATAAGGAGGGAAGAAGTACCGAGAGCCGAGCATGTCGGTCAAGTCCTCGCCGTCGTTCAGCATAAGGTGGTCGTCGTCGTGCTGCATCGTTACCGTGAGCGAACGGAGGGCGGGGAGGAGTACTGGCGCCGGCTCAGGCGCAGGCGAAAGAGTCTCCGCGTCGCCATTGCCTGCGGGCTGGTCATCAGAGTCGCGGTGTCGCACCCGGAGCTTCCTGAAGAGGCTCCCTTCGTGTTTCCGCACATGGAGGGCCGTGATGCCGGGGTTTTTCTGGAGGAACGTGGGGAGGTATTGGGTGTCGAGATAGTCTGCAATCGTGAGGGACTCGAGATTGAATCCAGAACGCTCCTGTAGGGCGCTGAGGAGGTCGAATGGCTGCATATTCGGCGACTTGATCGCGCGGAGGTTGAGCGCACGGAGCGCAGGGAGGGTGAGGTGTTGTAGGACTGGGTACCGGACGATAGTGTAACCTTGCAGCGTGAGCTGTTCCAGATTCCGGAGCGTCGACCCGTCCGAAGGGACATTGAGGGAGGCAGGATAGGTGTCCTCCTCGTTGAACCGGATCGAGATAAATGTCGCCGTGCGGAGGGAGGTGCTTTGGGACAGAATCCAGTTCACGACGCGGACATCGAGCGAGCATTGCCAGTCGAGATGCTCTAGCTGCGCCCACGGAAAGGAAGGCAAAGGACCGGTGTATCGCGGAGCGAGTGGTCCCTTGGGTACGACCACAGTCAGAGCCCGGAGGGCTGGAACGTGCTTGAAGAATCTCAGGATGTCGGCGATCGGAACCGTCTGGTCGGAGTGACTCGTGCACGGGGCGATGCGGAGGGTGTGCAGAGCGCTGAAAGTTGGTGCTTCGAGATCATGATTGACGGCCTCTGCATAGTGAGCTGCCGCCAGCGTCAGTTGCAGTTTGCCCACACGATCGAAGAAACCCGGCGCGTGCAAGAGCTGCATGAGAAGCGGAGATGTGTATTTCTCGTAGTCTTTGATAATCGGGGGGGCAGGCGAGGTGATGATGGCGTGGAATATATGTGGGGCGGATCTGAGCACCAGTTCGTCGACGCAGGCCAGTGGGCGTTTGCGGGGAACCAGAGGCGCGGCTAATCGCAGGACATCCCAGATGCGGGGTGTGTCTAAAGCAATAGCACGCCAGCGGGAGCAGATTCGAGACAAGACCATCGGCGGCGAACGCCGATGGTAGCTCACAAAGTTCCCACCGGCGAGCCTGTATTGCTCAACGCAGAGTACGAAGATATGCGCGATTAGTTCACTGGGGAACTGGCGCAGAGCGGAGAGAACACGACGGAGGGCCACAACGTGAATTGTGTTCTTCGTCCGCTGCTCGGCAAGGCTCTTCAACGTCGCTTCAGCCTTCGCGTACTCCTCGTCCAGCCGTTGAGTTTCCGCCTGGCCAGCGCTTATGAGCTCGTGGAGGAATTGAGTTTGTGCGTCTGTTGGCGGCAAATTGGAGGTGAGGAGATGATCCATGTCGCGCTCTGGACGCGTAGTGGGTGGTGGTCGAGAACAAGATACGTTGATGTGTGACATCATGTTGATTGAATCATTAATTTCCGTCGCGCCGAATCTCCGGTGAAAACAGCCAGCTGCTGTCTTGCAATTGCAAAACAAAGTGAAAGCTAAAGACAACAAATAAACAAACAGTAAGTCGCTCAATTTTGCCCCATCGCAATAAGTACTCATTCAAATGTCTAAGTAACTCGACGGCTTCCGAGTCAAGCGTCCAAGTCTTTAAATTCGCGTGGTTCGCATTCTTCCACCTACTGGAAAAAGCGACTACGATACCTTTATCAGTCGGATTCCGAATCGAACAGAATACCCGCTCAACAAGGATGTTTGAATCCAAACGTCCTTCAAGTTGCAGGTGCAGGCGCTGCCCGGCCATGAGACGGTTCCGCTACGGCGCAATATACATAATTAACTTGGCTTGTTCAAGTTGGTTCTGAGCGCTCAGCTCTCGGTGGTGAGAAGCAAGGAACACGAAAGCCTACATATTGCTACGCGTGTTCATTATCCAAGTCCCGTTCCCTTCTCTTCGCAAAACACCCTATGTGGCAGTTGCGCAAATCAGAATACTTATGAGCCACTGATGCATGGATCCATGGAATAGCAAGTTTCCTACTGTAAAACTAAGCGAACGCGAAGATTAAAAAAGGATTCGTCTCAGAAATCGCCGTACAGCCTGCTCCTGCGCCGAACAGGATCCTCACGTAGTCGATATAAGACCTTGACCATCCGCGAGTAGACATTGCAAGCGTCCAGACATTGTATTTGCAAAAAGCGCAAAGAATATGATCAGTATATTTCGGAACGCTAAGTCAGTTGCGATACAGCCGCGTTCGCTTCTCCTCAACCAACGGCTTCAAAATCCTGAACACGTCAACCATATCTCCCTTCGCTCTCTCGCGATCCGCCCCCTTTAGGCCCTGCGCCAACGCAAATGTAGTTTTGAATACGACGCCGCTGTCGAGCACACCACAACGCGAGCCGACAAAATCGCGATACACCTGGGGGGTGAAGCAGAATAGCGATATGCAGGTAAGGTGGTGAAGACGAGGGACTAGACCGGCCGGCGACGGCGAGTTGAGATTATTCTCGAGGGTGAGGCGCCGAAAGAGCACGTCGGTGAACGCGTATATTGCCCCGGGGCCAGCATTATGCAGTGGATGGTCAGCCACCATCAGCTCCTCCAGCGCGCCGAGCTCGGCGAGGACACCCAGAAGCGCATTCGGCGTCAACAACATGCGATGCACATCGAGGACACGAAGAGTGTTCCCCAGTGCGGAACGCTGTGAGAACATTGTGAACTCGGGGCCTGGCCAGAAGGCAGGGAAGGAGCGACGCTCGAATGAGAGCGTGGTTAGATTCGGGAGGGTGAGACAGTCGAGGAGCCTCCCCGTGAATTCGAGCACCTGCGTCGGATTCGGCGCGGCGCTGAGCTCCAGATGGAGACGTGTTATGGGTGAGGTAACGAGCGGAAAGGGACTGAGTTCGGCGGGGACGTTGTCCCATGAAAGGAGGTGAGTCATCCAGGTGTGCGCGATGTAGTGGAAGGTGAACTTGGCGCCGAGCGGGAGTTTTGCGAGTGTGTGGATGAAAGCGACAGTGCCGTTGTCTTTGAAGGTGAGCGATTGGAGCTGCGCGTAGGGAAGACGAGTCGGAGGGATGGGATGATTGAGAAGGGAATTGAGGGCGACGTGCCGGAGATTGGGGGTCTTGGCAAAGAGGTCGGCCAAGAAGCGGTCGGCCAACGGCACGCCATCTATTATTGCCAAGTCCATCGATTGGATGCGTGCGTAATGCTCGCCGAGCAGGCTTTGAAGTAAGAGTGGGACGTGGGACGCGGAATCCAGATCGAGAATGACCGCGAGTGGGTGTTGTGCCGAGCGCTCCAGCACACGGTTCAACGCCCAAAAGTACACCGGGGAGTCTTGGACCCAGTACCGTCCGTGCACTTCCACCTCTGACCACAGCGCAGGCGTATGCATAACGACGTTGTACCAGTGGGAGCAGACCATCGCAAGGGTGAGCAGCGCTTTCTTGCTGACGTTGGCCAGCTCCATGCGCTCGTTCCACCCTGCGCGCGATGTCCCGAAGAAGTAGACGATCTCGCCCAAGACTTCCGGGGGAACGCGGTGAATGGGAGATAGCGATGAGTCGGACATCGGTCTTGGAAGACCAAGGGTCGAGAATCAGGGAGGTTTGCTCGAGATGGCGGTAAGAGTCAAGATGATACTTGTGACATCGGTTGCGATCGCCGCTTGATGCGCCTGATTGATTGCGCTGATGCGATTACGCGATCACATGAGGACGTCCAGATGGACACTTGGCGCGAATCGAGCGGGTTTCCCGACTGCCATCGAGAGGGAACATTGTATGTCTCTCAAAAAAAACAGGAGAATGATAGGTTTTAAGTATTAGCCTGCCCCGAATTGAACGGGATCGACGCGCTGAGCGATATTGCTAGCGATTCAGTACATGTCGGGGGCTGAAAGCATGGGGAGTTCGACTAGATATTTGTGGTTTGTCTGACCTCTCATCATTCCGGCTCCTTCGATTCCCCACCTTTCATCCGCTGCGCTCGACTCCGCTCAGCAAAGCAAAGCAAAGACAAAAAAAAAATTGGAGTAATGTCTCTATTTTTCATCCAGTCTGATTCGGTTCGAACAAAAGACCTACTGCAGTTAAGTTGACATTCAAACTCGTGCAGCTGCACCCAAGGATGCCAGACTTTGTGATTGCAACTTCCAAGTTCTTGTCATCAGCGTTCCCCGAGCTCAGCCTTCAGGCGCAGGAATTTCAAGGACGAACATTAGGCCAACGGAATCAACCGGGTTTAACGGAAGCTACGCTGCTGATTCTGAGTGACTGTTCAAAATCTGCTACTCTTCTGAGCTAAAAACAATGCAGAACATTCGGACAGAGACACTGCCTGATCTCGGGCCGAGCGAGATACCTCCCTGATGGTTTTGCTACGAGTACATAATTTAGCGGAGGCGCGCATTCACTGCGCCAGGCCATGGTTTGGGGAGAGCAAACCCCCCTGCAAACTTCGCTATGGGTGACACTACACAAGTCTGCGCGCGCTCGTGCGAGTCCTGTTGACCAAGCTGAGTCGGGTTTCAATCGAGAGCGACGGGATGGGATGAAGCAGATCGATCTCACTGAATAAAGTCTCGAAATTATACCGTTCAGGTTCCGCCGCAGCGGTAGGAACAAAAAAAAAACTTGCGAACGCGACATGATGGCCTGATCCCGAGTCGAGCGAGACATCTGCCGAACGTCTAGCTGAGAGGAAGCAGCGAAGGAGCTGCAGACTCACATCTGCGCCAGGCCATTGTATGGACAAGACACAGCCAAAAATGTGGAAGCTAAAAATGTGGAAGCCACAGCCCACGAAACACCGCCTGATCTCGAGCCGAGCGAGATACCCTATAGTCTTTGTACTTCTTGCACATTGAGGGGAGGCGCGCATTATTCGCGCCAGGCTATGATGTAAGAAGAGCAAAGTTCGCTATAGGTGACCATATACAGCCATGCGCGTGCGACTCGGAGTCATGTTGGAATTCAAGTCGAGTTGAAAGACGTTGTCCGAGCTGAGCCAAGTTCGGGAGAAACGGGATGAAATGAAGCAGATCGACCTGGACTTGAGATTACGACGTTCACGAGTCCACGTTCCGCCGAGGCCGCAGCTGTTAAAGATGGTAGAAACCGAAAAGAATGAAAAACAACGTCAAACAGAGGGCATGGCTTGATCCCGCATCGAGCGAGACACCTGCCGAGCTTTCACACGGATGCGCTAGTATTAGTAGCGGGCGCACATCTGTGCCAGGTCATTGTAAGGGGGTGGGCGAATATGTGACTGTCCGCAAGGTGGCACAGGTACATTATCGGGGCCTAGACAGTAGGGCCGAGGTTGGTCCAAGTTGAAGCGAGTACCCCAGACCCGGGAGTAGAGAGTTTCCTGCGTTGCGAGCGTCAGAGACCTTCATCAGCGTTCAGAGCAAGTGACATTCAAACTCCGCTCCGGCATCAGCCGAAAGTCACGTTTACGTCACACCTTGCCTCTTGCCTTCAGCGAAGACGTGTCGACTGCAGTTGCAACTGGAAAACAAACGCCGCCTGCGACCTGGCACGCAATCCAGCCACCCTGAAACTCCACCGCCCGGCGTACACTCACTGTGATGCGGTGGAGCGTCATTCTAACGGAATCTCCCCACTCCACAAATCGCCGGTCCGCTGATGTGTGTCCGCCTTTACGCGCAACTTTCTATCGATTTCGATGGCTGGGTGCTCCCCGCGTTGCTCAGCAAAGCTCACGGAAAGCCCTCCTTCAGTTACCAACGCTGGCTCGTCGCGGTTCACCTAGAGCTGGAGCTGGATTCAACAAAGATTAAAATATGCGCCGCTCCACAGCTGGAACTTCCTCTTTGATCCCGTGGAGAGTCTCCAAGACGACGCTCCGCTCGTTTATGTTCTTATTTCCGGAGAGCTATAAGAAGAGGGTCCCATTCTGTTCACCGTCAACACTCGCATCCCCACCGTCCTTCGACGCCCCACTATCCTTTACCAATGCCTTCCTTCTCTCAAATCGCTGCCATCTCCACGCTCGCGCTCGCTGCGCTCTCCTCTGCCGCGCCCGTCGACGTTGCCTCTCGCCAACTCTCCTCCCTCCCCGACATCCTCACGGGTCTGCTCTCTGAGCTTGGTCCGGTGACCGGGCTTCTCTGTACGCACCTGTGCCACTCGCCCGCTCCCACACTCGCTGACGGGCCACCTCATACTTACAGCATCCGTTACAAGCGCCAACGCCACTGCCGACGTCGTTGGACCCCTCACGAACCAAGTCTCTTCCATCGTGAATGGCGCTGTGTCGCAGGTCTCTGCGCTCGCTGGCCAGCCTGTGGATACGATCCTCAGCACCGCTGACGGCGTCATCGACGCGACTGGCGTAGCACAGTTACTCGCGCCTGTCCTTTCTGTACGTCTCCCGCTCTTCTTTTTTTTTGCTTCCCCGTTTCACATGCGTACAGACGACCTTCGGCGCGCTCAACGACGTCCTCGGTGTAGCGAACGACGCCGGTGTAGCCTCCGCCATCCAACCACTGTTGAACGAAGCTGGGTATGTTCTTCCCTCCTCTCCCCGTCTGATCTGAACCTCATTATTCCTCCCATAGCGCTGCCCTTGGACCCCTCCTCACCACCGCCGCCCCACTCGTGAACGGTCTCCTTGCCGCTGCTGCGCCCCTCCTCAGCCCCGTCCTCGGCATCGCCAACGACCTCGGGCTGGGTCCCGTCCTCAACCTGGTCGAGGGGATTCTCTAAGCCTCCGCCTAATACACCATCCAAATCCAAATCCAGTCCGAGTCCCGCACGGACCGTGTCGCTCTCTTTCATCTTCGCACTGTTCGCTTTCCTTGTTGTTACGCTGTTCACGACGCGCTAGCGCATGTTTTGTTTTGTCGCATTTACTGTAACTCACTTACCTCCCCGCACACACACTCAGCACCGCTACATGACGCATGTACGTAGGATACCTTCTGAGAATGACGAAGAATTCAACTCGGAATTGAAAGCCCTTGCCAAGCTGGCATGGCAGATGTATGCGTCCGCAAAGCTTGTTTCAGTTCAATGTTTAGTTCAATTTTTTGTGACTTCTCAAGGCTAGTTTCGCTTTTCTTGTTGTGATGCTGTTCACGGCGCGCCAGCGCTTGTGTTGTTTTGCGTCGCATCAAGGATAACTTATTACTCGCACACACCAGACCTGATCAGGCCCTGGCACAGTTTGTGCGCCCGTATGGTATTATAGAGGCAATGCGTTTTGAAATGGGTATCCCGTTCATCTCGGGCACAGGGTTTAAATTAGAAACTCCTCTGCGTTTTTTTTTTTCAGCTGGACGAATACTTAGGTGCTCAATAGTACTACGATGCTTGACCTTAAGTTCAAGTTGTGAATAAAAGTTGCAACAAGAGCAAGGGCAAAATTCGACGCGTCTGACGTGCTCTTCGGGTTCGGGTTCCGGCTCGACAGCGGCTCACAGAACGAACGCCCCATGCGACGCACGTTCTCGGTGCGCATCTACATCCAGTATGAGCCCGACGATGCCGTATTAGTGGGGGTCATCTCGTTCGATGCGAGACGAGGACATCCGATCTTCAGTTGGTTCTTTTTTGGTTTCCTTCGCCCACCATGTGCATCGTGGCGGCAACCACACAGGATTCCCATTTGAACCAAATATATATAGTACACTCATTATTTAATTCCTGCCAACCGCTTCACTTCTTCTTATCAAACAACCACCAGCCCGCAACTGGTTTCACGACATCATTCTCCCCCTTCTCCGACAACTCCAAATCCCCGCTCGAAAGCACCTCCATACCGACGACGCCCGCGGTCATCGAGGTCTCCACCTGCTCCCCTGTGTTGAAGTCAACGAGAAGCACGTCCGCCTCGGCGTAGCAAGGCGGCACGTTGCTCGCATCGACGGAGGCGTAGCGCGTGTCGTCGAGGACAAGGTCGCCATGATTCGGGTATTCAGCGTAGGTGGCCCAGAAGTCTTTGGCGGAGAGGGAGGACGGTGGGGTCGTCGAGTCGACGTTCTGCGTTGTTTGTCTAGGTAAGTTGCAATACAATGGAGAAGGAAGGTAAGGCACACCTGCTTAAGACGCGGCCCAGACCACTGTCCGCGGTCATTGAAGGCACAGAAAGCGCTGATCCAGCCGGTGTATGTGTCAGGACCGCTACCACCACGACGGAAATGTGCAACCTTCTGCCAGAAATCGATGTTGCTGTCTGCCTCTGGCTCATCGAAAGCCTTGACGAAGCGCGAGAGCACGGGAACGAGGAGATGGTACCATGCGATCGTCTCGACGGTGTACTCCTTCAACTTTTCTGCGCGCTGCAGGAGCTGTTCCCAGTCGGCCGTCTCTCCCTCGAGTGTTACGCGCGGAATGCCACACGCTAGAAAGCCAAAGGCGTACTGAAAGTATGACTTGAGCGTCGCCATGAGAAGAATGGACGCAACGGTCGTATCCTTCTCTGTAGTGGTCGTGAAGCCCGGCAACGCCCACTCCCTCAGGTGCGGATCGACGACATTCTTCTCGATTTCTCCCACCATTGCGCGGGCAAACTCGCCGTAGTCGGAAACCGCTTCACGCGTCACGACGAGTTGCTTTTTACCCTCGTGGGCGACAAAGCTGGCGCGGAGTAGCTCCGCATTGGCGTTGACGAAGAAGTTGAATTGGGTGAGGATGGCGAGCCAGACGTCGTCGGGGCGGAGAATGAGGGCGTGGTGTTGGTTGTAGGCCTGGGCCAGAGCGTGGAAGAAGCCATTGGAAATTGGTAGGACGTTCTTCACTGGTTCATCGGAGACGACGTCTTTCTCGTTGCTAGATAATCCGGTTACAGGTCTGTCGTGGACGGCGGGTTAGCACGCATGCAATGAGCACGAGAAACGCACGATTTAGGGTCACTGAATGAGGTCCCGCGCAATAGACCAGCATTCTTGTACTGTGGCGGGCAAGCCTTCGCGAGGAGCTCACGGGGCTGTAGCCCTGCGCTGGCGTTCCCAAAAGTGCCTTTGACGGGCTCGGCTTTGTGAGAGGCGACGGTGAAGGTGATGGGCATTGTATCCAGGTGGGATTTCGGCAGTCGCGGAGTCTACTTATCGAGTCGCCAACTGAATAACCGGCGGACTCGGAGCGGGACCGCAAAGCTGTTGACTGCGCTGATACGATGTGGCACCGCGACAGCAGATATATGAATCAGAACCTGGTTGTTCGCGGGAACTGCTGGTTGAGGCGTATATGTACAGAGCGGGAGAAGTGGAGACTCGGAAGCAGTCGGAAGCAGTCAGGTGGGATGAGTCAGCGGTCACGACTCCCCGTGACCCTGACACTCTCACTGGCCTATGCCTCTCCGCCGACGCTAGCTGCTGGCTTCCATCCAGCCCTCGACAGGCAAGATCGTTGAACGACCTCAGGCTGCGAAGACGACGTGAGCACCATTTCGCATCGAACGGCGTTTGTGACTTGTACCCTTTTAACCTGCGCGTCCAGCGAAAAGAAGGAAAACCTAAAGGGCGGCGGAATCCGAATAAGTTTGCGCTTCCCGGAGTGGTGCGTTGTACTACAAGCCGCCCCGACACCAAATCTCATCGAATGAAATCAGGTCTTCGTTCCCAGCGTCAGGAAGCTCCTGTTCCCGAGACCACCACGCATACTCCTGGAGTCGACTATCGACCAAGGGCCGGCGAATCTCTCGTCACCTCACGCCTTACGTCGTATAGCAGAGCCCTGTCGTCCAAATACCACTACCGTGCACCAAATTCGAGCTCTCCGTGTCGCAAATCATACGAAGACAATAGCTTGCCACCGACGACTGCCGTACCCTTCCTCCCAGACGACGGTGACGAGAGCTCAGCAGCCCGGTGGCCTGAAGATGGGGGAATCCCCTCACCATCACGCTTGTCGTCCTCCGGATCTTTCAACAAGAGGTTTCCTTGGCCGGACGGCCCTCGAGTGGGAGTCTTCTTCCGAATCGAAGCGTCATAAACCTCCTCATTGGCTCCTTACCCGCCACCATGCATTACGCACGACTCCAAGGTCTCATCTCCAGTGGTGCAGCGGCACTTATTTCGAGGTGTCTCGTCCCCTAGCGCCAACCTCCTCGCAGTCTCCGTCTGCGACCAATGCGAGACATTGGAGACGTACGACGTCACCTTGGAGTACGCTGGAGCGCCCACAATGCATCTCTCCAGCTCGTCCCGCGTCTGAATGGGCTTGCGGGGCGTTCGTTCCCCTAGACTCTCGGTCGAGGACGTATAAAGGCCGTCCTCGTTCACCCACTCCCTTCAGTCAACTCGACTACACGACCTCTCCCCCTCACTCACCGACACCCTCTCCAAAACAATGCGCTCCTCCATCGTCTCCCTCGCTGTCTTTGCCAGCATGCAGCTTCTCGTCGGTGCTTCGCCCGTCGGCGTCGCAGGTCGTGCGGATTCTGCTGTCGATACCTCTGGTGGCGCTCTTGGCGGTTTGGGTGGTGCGCTTGGTGGGCTCGGCAGTGGAGCGACAGGCGGGAACGGAGCTGGAGCTGGCGGGGCTGGCGCGACCGACCCGACCCAGGCGCTTTCGGGTCTCACCGACCTCCTTCAAGGGCTGCTCTCGCAGGCGGGCGACCTGCTGAGTGGGCTGTTGGGTGGTCTGCTCGGTGGTGCGACTGGCGGTAGTAACCCACTCAGCGGACTCACGGGCGGTCTCGGTGGTCTTGCGTCGAGCATTGGGGATGCAACGTCTTCTATCGTATGTCCCTCCTCTACATAGACTTCCTTCACGATTCTGACTTGCTCGGCAGCCCTCGACCGGCTCCGACTCCAGCCTCGGCGACATGGGCTCGCAATTCGCCGGCCAGCTTGGCCAACTCGGCTCACAGGTCCGTTTCCTCCCTCCTGTCCTATGTTCCGTGCTGACTGTTAGCTTTCAGATGAGTGCGCAGAGCGGCAGCGTACCTTCCGGTACCAATCCCGTCGACGTCTCAAGCGGCCTCCAGGGCGTGCAGAGTGCTGCCCAGGGCCTTTTCGGCAAACTCGCGCCCATCTCTGGCTCCTCGCAATCCAAGGTGGCTGGGTCGTGGGACGACGCGAACAGCAAGCTCTCGAGCGCTATCAAGGCGTACCAGCAGTAGACGCGGATGTTCTATGTATCCCCGTTTTGCTTTGTATTCAGAAGAAGAAGTTCTTACCAAATAATGTATCATATATAGCGCTGCAAGTCATTTATTCTGCCAATCCTTCATTCAGCCCTCCGTTTCTCGGCCATTAGCCTGAATATGAAGACTTGTCTGAATTGAAGACGATAATGGCATTCACAGCTCTTAGACTAATCACAGTTATCATTTCTCCGCTGGAGGCACTGTAGACCGATAAAGCAAGCGAGGTTACTGAAACAATGTAAGCGTCGATGCGAAAGGTACTTGCGCTTCATACTCAGGCTGTTATTTCAGGACCGCAAGCGTGTACATTATACTGTCCGAGCCGCATGTACTGATAGTGATGTATTAGGCTGAAGCAGACTTGTCTGAATACAAGACGATAATGGAAGCGCTAGTCTCAAGCGATGCGGGTCTCGATGCCGAAGGAACTTTACGAGTAGTTCCCGTCGGCTTATAGCTTATAGTACTACGTTCAGTACAGTTGTTTCAAAACCGCAGACGATTATAATTGTATACATAGCGTGTATGAGAGAAGGAATAAATACATGAAATAATGATAGTGTTCGCGTATGCACGCAGAGTCCATGTCCATCGGCGACTATACTTTCTCCGAGTTCAAGTCCAAACCCGACCTTCGAGCTGCTTCAAGCGCCGTCGCCCGTCGATGTGCTCGAATGCTGCGACACTGCCTCAGGACATACGCGGCGCAGAATGCTGCATAAAGTCCCAGGAGAACGTATGCGTACATCTGCATCGGAATCGCGTGCGTTCGCAGCGATGCAGCGGGGAATGGGTTGAATACGAGCAGCCAGAATACGAAGAGTATACCGGCTCCGCGGAGGAGAGCGTATTGGAGGATGTTGAATGTGTTGAGATGATGTTTCAATGTCTGGAGGCGCTTCGTTGGGGGAGAAGCGTGAGGGAATTCTGCTCCAGTGAGGCTGTCGATGTAGGCCGAGAGCATCCAGAGCGCGTCCCCTGGGACCTCCGACGCGAGGGTGGCGAATATAGTGAGGAACGGGACGACGGGCCATCGGAGGTAGAGGAATGAGAGGAGGGAAAGGAGGGCACCGGCGTGGTGCACGATGTAGAGTGGGTACAGGTCGAGTCGGTTGAGTTCGGAAACCCAGAGGACAGCACGCGCAGTGACGCACATCTGAGCGTCTTCGTCGAGGAACCATGATGGGTTGCAGTTCGACTTGCAGCCGAGGGAATTCCATGCGTTCCATGCGCCGCGCGCGCAGGAAGGTGTGGATGCCAGGCTGATGAGCAGGCCCATGGAGATCCCGAAGAAGACGGTGTCCTTGCGAGAGGTACGCAAGGATGCGTAGAAGGGTTCGTTGCGGGCGTGGAGTATATACCGCAGGAGCCGCTCAACGAAGTAGTAGACGGTGAAGAGGAGAATGAGCGTGGTTGCGTCGAGGTATTGCTCTGCCATAGTGGAGCGGGAGAGTATTATTATCGTGGAGGAGAGGTGTTTGGTGTGGGGCATTTTATACAGAGTCGGGGAGGCAGTATACGCTCAAGCCATTGGTTGGCAATTGAACGTCGATCCGAGAATCTTCGGTGCAAGTCCGTGCCTCAGTCAACGCTCAACTGAGTCGTGCATGAGTCTGACTGATTCGGTCGCAGGTGAAACAGCTAAGCTGTAAGTGGAGCCCGTGTCGTTCCCGCCGTTCAATAAGAGCGCGGGTGCGAGTCAAGGTACCGCCTTCCAGGGTTCTACCAGTTTCATTATCAGAGTACACGGGCGTAGCGCGCGTGGGTGCGATGCGAAGAGTATAGGCCAGCGCCTCCGAACTGCGCCGGTAGATGTAAGTAGAGTTCTACAATTGAACGGAATGATACGTGATAAATATGGAACAGCACTTACCGTCGAGTTCATTATGGTCATACTTGACACCGCAAATCATCCGCATCCAGGTCTGAGCGTATGTCGGGACTCGTTGCACATGGAAAGGCACTGCGCTATTGGTAGAGTGCCTGCGCCGCAGACAGGAAGATGCAATCGTTCCATCGCACCGCATTGCCAGATGGACAACCGACGGACCGACCGAAGTTTCGTGTCTAATCTTCAGGTTTCGCTCCTTCATTTTGACACAAGTCAGACGCCAGATAGATGGTAAACAATCGACGTACTGTATGTGTCAGTGGTCAAGTAGGCGAATAAGTGTCTCCTGGCATCATTCCTGTCCGTCCCTTTTCATTATGAGTCGAGGACTCGGAAACCTATGGCTGTTGCCGGTTCCGAGTCCGAGTCGGAGGAAATAGCACATAAGGTCCGCCAGGGAGTCGAGATGAGGCAGATGGGTTCCGAGACCTCAATATCCGTGGTGATTTCTATAGAGGTATCCATCGTTTTTGCGCAGCAGATGGATGTTTGGGGTCAAGACGAGCGTCACGCCTCACAACTGCTGTCCGCTTAGTCACCCGGCAGTCGCTGTTCCTTTGAACCTTCACCGCCATAAGTATTCCGGATCTCCGCTTGTTGATTACTCCTCTCTCCGTCGAGCGACCCATGAGCCACTGGCTCCACTCGACCGGAAATGTACCTCCTTTCTCGTCCTGCGCACTGGCACGCATGATTCCTGCGCTCACCGCCATTCACCATCTGGCAACGTCGAACTGAGATTGATCAGTGAGAACCCGAAGGTGTCTTCTTCAACTCTTTTCCCCTAGATTGGTATGGATTCCACCAAAAATGTAACCACTGGCGGCTGTTGGACTGACACTCCGAGTTCAATAGGCTTATATCGATTGCGATATCATCATCCCCGCTCTCGCGATCGGCCTCGTTCGGGTCCCAGGGTAATGTGCGCGGTCTCGCAGCGGACTTGCAACTTGTTGCACACCGAAACACTGCCATGCTTGACTATCCTTCACCGAGACACCCGAAAGTAGCTGAGGCCCTTGACCTCAGGCACAGCCAAGTAAACGTTTTCGGAAGGCCGGCGTCAAAATATGCAAAACAAAAAACACGGACTCCCCCGGCGCGTGGCTCCGCACTCGGCAAAGCGCGGTTGCCGGAGGCTGTCCGTCGGTCCGCGGCAATGTTATAATGATCTACTGGTTGCCCCAGGGACCTGCTTGACTCAGGCTCCGGAAGAAATTTTCTTTATTATGCGCTGGCCGGCTCGGTCGTAATTTTTTCCCCTCTTTTCTTTCTCGCTCAAATGTCGATGGACGACGGAGAATCGCGACTCGGCGCACCGACTCTCGTGCTGCTCTTCACGACATATTATTTCGCGGAGCGCGTTTTGCGGCGTGTCATCTCTTCTCACGCCCCCTCCTTCTTCCTATCTTTGCAGAAAACGCGCAAAGATCTCGTCTTCTTTGGCATTTCGATGGGCCTGCTCATCAGCCTTCTGTCCACGCCATACTGTGCGTCAGCCGTGTGGACCATCTACCACAACTCCTCAGGCTCACCCACGGACTCGTGGTTCCTCGACTCTGACGCACAAACCTGCATCGCCTCGCGTGCCGTCCTCTGGGTATCCGAACTCAACCGCCTCGATCTCTACCCGCTTTACATCGTCCATCACGCAGGATCCATCACCTCCCTCCTCGCCTTCCTTCATCTCCGCTGGCCGCGGCTTCCATACCTGCTCATCTTATCTACGCTGATATCGGAGGTCCCCGGGGATATAATATGGATGCTGTCCGCCTACGTCGACAGCATGAAGCAGGACTCGAACCACCACCCCCCGACTCGCCAAAGCGAAACTCTACTTCGGCATGTTCAACGTCGCGCAGTACGCGCTTATCCGTGGGACCGGATGGGCGATAGCTGCGTATTTGTTGGCTCGGAGCTCGGTGTTTGGGTTCGACGAGGAGGACAGTATGTTGGTGAGGGTGCTCACTTGGTCGTTCCTGGGTCTTTACGGTGCTTTCTGTGCATCGTACGTCGTTCGCCAGTCGCTTTCCATCCGCGCACAGTGGAAAGCCGGCCCAAAACGCGCCATGCACCTCCGAATACCCACCCGTCCAGCGATCCTCCTTGTTCCATACGGCCTCTTTATGGGCCTGGGCTTCGCCGCTCTCGTCCTAACGGCCTTTGCCTTTGCCCCCGCCAGTGCAACTTCCACGACGAACCCAAATTTAAAACTCGCACTCCAAATAACCCTCCTCTCCGCAGTCCTCGGTGCGCGTCTATTCTCGCTGGTGATGGAAGACGGCATCACTGCACTCTTCTCGCGCCCAATTCAAACACTCTTCCGGCCTGGATTCTGGCTGCACGGCGGCTTGTTGGGTGCCGCCGTCGGTGCCGTCGGTGCGCATCGGCTGGGTCTCGTCCCCAGTTTACCCCGGTTCGTGGCAAGTCTGGCTATGGGTCTCCCGCTCTACGAAGCATGCTCGCGCGTGGGATGTTGGACCTACGGGTGTTGTTACGGTTCGCCCGTCTGCAGCTCCCATCGCCGCCCACTCCTCTGGCGACTGTTCCCCTTCCCAGCGACGGTCTACGCGTCCACGGAACCCTCGGACTACGCCGCGACGCGACTCGATCCAGCCCTCCAACACCAGCCGCTCGTTCCCATCCAACTCATCTCTTCCGCCCTCTTCACGCTTTTATTTCTCTGCATCTCCCTGCCCCTAGCTGTTCTAACGAACATCGGAGTGGAAGGCGCCGGTGCCACGACGTTGGCGCTACACGCGATCGTGCGGCTAGCGACGGAGACGTGCCGTGCGGACTATCGCGGCGCCGTCGGCGCCCAGATATCAACGACAGGGAGAATCGCACTCGGTCAGGGGGTGGGTGCCGGCATGTGGCTCGCTTGGGTGTTGTATCAAGGCCTGCTGTCTGCCAGTAGATTGGCGGGAAATATTCTGGGTTGGGAGCAGGCGCAGGCAGCCATGATGGCTGCATTGCTGGGTATGCTGGCGTATGGCGTCCATGTTGAACGAATTGGTTCGTGGGTCCCAGATTCAAAATGTGAGACAAAGAAGAGTTCCGAGTCAACAGGACAATCGTAGAAATAATCTTTTACCTTATTACTAATGCCTAATATTGAATATCCAATACTGTTGGTGAACTCTTACTCCTGCTCCTCCTTTGTAATCCGAGCATTGCAGTGTAAAACCAATTAACAACTCAAAACAACGTAACGTAATTACTCGGAAACACATTCCTCCCCGGGATCCTCCTCCGCTCATCCAACAACTCGCCGAACCACCACCCGTCGGGCGGGGTAGCGGTCACGGCAATCACGTCTCCAGGCTCCAGGTTGAACCCGTCGGGAGCAGCGGCCTTGTACTCGTAGAGGGCTTGCACTGGTTTCATGCAAAGTCAGAACTTGAACGCTGCCAGTAATGGAGAGGACGACGAACCGTAGAACAGGATCTTATTCTTCTCTCCCTCTTGTCCTTCTAGTGGTGCGGTAGGCGGGATGGGAATCGGAGTCGGAATGGGTGGTACGGGTTGCGGTCTCGACTCCCTCTGCGCACTGGCATTCGCCGGACTCGGACGCGGCGGGAGTGGGCCAGACACTCGTCGAGATTGCGGTGGTATCTTCCTGGACGCGACCGGCGGTGGTGCGGGTGTTGTCGGCGGCGGCGGTACGATGTTTTTAGTCTCAACGGACGCGGACTCGGACGCGGCCTCCTTGGGTTTCAGCTCTACGGGCAGCGATAAACTCGAGCTTCTCGCCGCCACAGGTAAAGGTGCCCGAGGGATAATCGTGTCGCTGCGAGGCCGTGTTCGAGATAAGTCGCTTCTTGGAGATGGGTATGGTTGGGGTGCGCGTCCGGAAACGCGAGAATAGTCTGCGTATCTTCTGGAAGGTGGTAGCGGCGACGCCGTACCGCTTCTACTGCCGCTGCGTCTCTCGTGCGAAGGAACATGAAGCTCCAAGTCCGGTAACGTGTTGCCAGTGCCGTAGCTTTCGACGAATGCCTGGATCTCCAAGTCTGCATCAAGCTGTTCGAGCGTCGAGCGAACGCGTTCGCAAGCCTGGGAAAGCAGCTTGAGGGGTCAACAAGCCCAGAAGAACAGACCGCGCACCTGGTCATCAGCCACGCTGACCGTCGACAGCGCGTCTGTATACACCCAAATCACGTTCTTCGTCGCGTCTATCCGCTCCTCCTCCAAATCCTGACTGACATCACAGAAATCCCTCCACTCCCGCTCCCAACTCGGGCCCGCCTCGACCATCGCCGTCGTTAAATTCGCCACAGCTCTCTCGGCAACATGCATCGCGAGCTGCGCGCGTCTGAGCTCCGCATTCGGATGATGGGCCGTCGCCACCGTTCGCGGTTGTTCCCTCTGTTGCAGCTGCGCCACCCGCAAAGACTCCTCGGTGTGCTTTTCCCTCGCCTGCACCAGCACGCGTTCCTCCCGTCTGTCGGTCTGCGAACCGCTGCTCAAGCGGGCTGAGCCATTCTTTTCGATGCGCTATTTGTTTCTTGAGCAGTTCGGTCGTGAGGTCTTCTATGGTGCCGCGGATCTGGGCCGCGAGCTGCAGGTGGGTTTGCGCCCTGTTTGACAGTTTCGAGCAGCAGGGTGTCCAGGGAGTCGCGCAAGTCGCTTCCGTCCGTTCAGTTGGAAGCTTCCGACAGAGAAACTGCTCACCCAATTTCGTCCTTCCCGAGTCGCGTTTTCGCCAACTCGAGCAGTCGGTTGGAGTATTCCTCCTCAATCACCGCCCTGTATGTCCCAACCATTTCAGCGCGAATCCCCGACCGACACGCGTCTCACCGACCAACACTCACCGCTCCTGCCAAAACTTCCTCAGCCCATCGGTCGTCTTGATCGCGCCGCGCAGACGCGCAAAGAGGACCTTGACGCCTGCATCTCCATCGCCCCAGAACGAGTTGCAAAAGTCGCGCGAAGAGCTGCCGTTGAACGGGTCCGCGTTCCTGCCCGAGGATGCGTATGCGTAGCGCGCGAGGTTGGTCGACGAGGTGGACGGAGCAGGCGAGGGCGGTAGCAAGGCCGTCGTCGCCATTGCTTGGAGGTGGAGAGAGAGAGAGAGAGACCGTCCGTCGGATCAAGCCACTACTTAGACTAAGAATGGCTGCGGCGTTGCGCGGATATCTGTAACGATCCGGGCGCCGTTGGATTGATCGGTGGCCCGATAGCTGTTGTGTTGCCTCATTGGTCAACGGCGCCGAGTTTGACGGTAGATCCTTCCCACGGGGATCAGCAAAATAATATATTCCTTCTATAAAAAGTGTAGCGTCCAAGGCGCCGGTGGAAAGACGCGATGCCATCGGAGACTGCAAACCGCCGATTTACGCGAATAAAGGATGAAAGCAGCGCGATAGGAGTATAGAAACGGTTGCGGTGAATAATGTGGCCCGATGTTGATCAAACGCAATCGTCGCCCTCGCAATAGACCAAGTTGCGTTGTGCGACAGTAAGGAAGTAAATACACGGCACGGTCCCGCGCCGGAACGCCGCGTATTCGAGTCCGATTGCAAGGCAAGCCAAAGAAAGTCACCGGAACTGAGTCATCCCATGTGGATCCGGGGCCTGATCGCGACCTGATTGTTGCTCTTGACCACTGGCACGTTCAGCTCGTTCAGCTCGAGTCGCCACATTCCTCGTCGCCGTCTCCCGAAACCTTATGTGCTACTTCCCTTTCCCTGACACTACAGCGGACACAGCGTTCCGCGTCAACTCCAAGATGCGCACAGGAACTTGAACTGATCCTACTTCTACCCAATTGTGACGGCGATAGACGTCGATTGTTTACTATCTAATCGACAGTTCGAAACCCAAGGCCCTCGACAGGATAGGTTGTCCATCTGGGAATGCGATGCATCTTCTTGTCTACGGCCGCGGCGCGACACTCCAGCGGCTGCGACGGTGACTCATATGCGCTCAGACCTGTACTTATGCGCAGGATTGTCGGTGTCAACTTGAAGTTTTGACAATAATGAACTCGACGGTCACGGTGAGTGAGTAGCATTGACGTCTTGAATCTATCTAACATTCCATTCCCCACATGTACAGGCTACTATAGCTAGTAGGCTGGAGACTGGATCATATTCTCCGCGTTTAAGGCAGGTATGCATGCTCCACCGGTGTACGCAACCAATGAGACTAAGTTAGCAGGACCCTTTGAGGAATCCAAATGTGGTTGAAGGCGGTACAGCCGCGCTCATGTTATTTTCAGAAACAGCCTGAGGGTTCTCTAACAGTAGCTGTTTCCCCCGCGACCAAATCAGTCAGACTCATGCACGACTCACTTCGAGGCACGGACTCGCACCGAGAATCCTCGGATCGACCTTCAATTGGCTCTGGCTCTGGCATATACCGCCTTCCCTCAAGCTGACTCTGTATAAAATGACCCACAGCAAAACACCTCTCCGATAATAATACTCTCCCGCCCCACTATGGCAGAGCAATACCTCGACGCAACCACCCTCATTCTCCTCTTCACAGTCTACTACTACTTCGTTGAGCGGCTGCTGCGGTATATCCTCCGCGCCCGCAACGAACCCTTCTACGCATCCTTGCGTGCCTCTCGCAAGGACACCGTCTTCTTTGGGATCTCCATGGGCCTGCTCATCAGCCTGGCATCCACACCTTCCTGCGCGCGCGGGGCATGGAACGCATGGAATGCTCTCGGCCAGTGCAAATCCAGTTGCGGCTCAACATGGTTCCTCGACGAGGACGCTCAGATGTGCGTGACTGCGCGTGCTGTCCTCTGGGTTTCCGAACTCAACCGACTGGACCTGTATCCACTTTACATCGTGCACCACGCTGGTGCCCTTCTTTCCCTCCTCTCATTCCTCTACCTCCGATGGCCCGTCGTCCCCATCCTTACCATATTCGCCACTCTGGCGTCGGAGGTCCCAGGGGACGCCCTCTGGATGCTCTCGGCCTACATCGACAGCCTCACTGGAGCAGAATCATCTCATCTTTCTCCGTCGACGAAGCGCCTCCAGACATTGAGGCATCGCCTCAACACATTCAACATCCTCCAATACGCTCTCCTCCGCGGAGCCAGCATACTCTTCGTGGTCTGGCTGCTCGCATTCAACCCATTCCCCGCTGCATCGCTGCGAACGCACGCGATTCCGATGCAGATCTACGCATATTTCTCCTGGGGCTGTATGCTGCATTTTGTGCTGGGTATGGCTTGAGCCAGTATCGCAGCATTTGCGCGTATCGACGGGCGACGGCGCTTGAAGCAGCTCGGAGGTCGGGTTTGGACTTGAACTCGGAGAAAGTATAATCGCGGACGGACTCTGCGTGAATACGCAAACACTATCATTATTTCATGTATTTATTCCGTCTCTCATACACGCTCAAGTATACAATTGTATTCGTCTGTGCTTTTGAAACCACTGTACTGAACGTAGGAAGCTATCAGCCGACGAGAACTATTCGTAAAGTTCCTTTGGCATCGAGACGCGCATCGCTTGAGGCTAGGCTAAGGGGGTTGGGCTTCCATTGTCGTCATCAAGTCTGCTTCACCCTAGCACTATAAGTGCATGCGGCTCGGACAGTGCGTCGAGTATATAAATGCAATCGCCTGGGGTCTTGAAATAAGAGTATGGAACGTAATGGCCTAGCTTTCGCATCGACAATCTTTCAAGTTGATTAAGGAGAAATGATAACTGCGACTAGCCTAAGAGCTATTGTCGTGTTCAAGTCTGCAAATTGGGACTAATGGCCGAGAAACGGAAGGCCGAATGAAGGATGGAAGAATAAATAATTTCCAGCGCTATATATGATACATTATTCCGTACGCACTTCTTCTTTTTACAGCAAAATAGGATACACAGAACGTCCGCGACTACTGCTGGTACGCCTTGATAGCGCTCGAGAGCTTGCTGTTCGCGTCGTCCCACGAACCAGCCACCTTGGACTGCGAGGAGCCAGAGATGGGCGCGAGTTTCGCGAAGAGGCCCTGGGCAGCACCCTGAACGCCCTGGAGGCCGTTTGCGACGTCGGCGGGGTTCGTGCCAGAAGGTACGCTGCCGCTCTGCGCACTCATCTGAAAGCGGACTATCAGCACGGACGATAGGACAGGAGGGAGGAAACGGACCTGTGAGCCGAGTTGACCAAGCTGGCCGGCGAATTGCGAGCCCATGTCGCCGAGGCTGGAGTCGGAGCCAGTCGAGGGCTGCCGAGCAAGTTAGAATCGTGAAGGAAGTCTATGTAGAGGAGAGACATACGATAGAAGACGTCGCATCCCCAATGCTCGACGCAAGACCACCGAGACCGCCCGTGAGTCCGCTGAGTGGGTTACTACCGCCAGTCGCACCACCGAGCAGACCACCTAACAGCCCACTCAGCAGGTCGCCGACCTGCGAGAGCAGCCCTTGAAGGAGGTCGGTGAGACCCGAAAGCGCCTGAGTCGGGTCGGTCGCGCCAGCCCCGCCAGCTCCAGCTCCGTTCCCGCCTGTCGCTCCACTGCCGAGCCCACCAAGCGCACCACCCAACCCACCAAGAGCGCCACCAGAGGTATCGACAGAAGAATCCGCACGACCTGCGACGCCGACGGGCGAAGCACCGACGAGAAGCTGCATGCTGGCAAAGACAGCGAAGGAGACCACGGAGGCGCGCATTGTTTGTTTCGAGAGGGTGACGGTGAGTGGGAGGAAGAGGTTGTGTAGTCGATTTGACTGGTGAGAGTGGGTGAACGAGGACGGCCTTTATACGTCCTCGAGCAAGAGGCTAGGGGGATGAACGCTCCGCAAACCCATTCAGACGCGGGACGAGCTAGAGATGCATTGCGGGCTCTCCAAGGTACTCCAAGGTGACGTCGTACGTCTCCAATGTCTCGCGTTGGTCGCAGACGGAGACTGCGAGGAGGTTGGCGCTAGGGGACGAGACACCTCGAAATAAGTGCCGCTGCACCACTGGAGATGAGACTTTGGAGCCGTGCGCAATGCGAGAGGAGGTTATGTGATGAAACGCT